>JAQISU010000702.1:0-68187 GCA_029339505.1 Unio delphinus | reverse complement strand
GAGCAGGTGAATGACAACGACGTTGGCGTATATAAGGAAATCTTATTTTATCGAATAGACGCCATTTTTTTTACTATTTGGCAGAAGCCTCAGATTTCCGAATCGACGCTCGGAAAGTTGTGAGGTTCACCTGCTCTGCTGCTTTATGTTTGAGTGTTAATATTATTCTGGACTTGTGTGAATTCGTTGGAAAAGAAGAATTATTCTATTTATCTGGAAAAGGACATATGTTTCATAATTTCATCTGGATGATTTAAAAACAAGAACTGCATCACGTGACATTGTCAGCCATTTTGGATTATTACATCGTCAAGATTCGAACCTGGAACTATTAGAACATTTATTTATTAGGACTTGCAATTCCATTAGTGGATTATTTTTGTGAATTCTATATTTGTTGGATTTGATTCTCTAAAACCGTAAGTTTAATTATTTTATGAAAATAATTGTACTTAATAAAATCATTGTTAAAGTTTTACAAGCTTGTTAGTTTACACTCTTTCTGTGTTGCTGCTTATTCGAGCCTAAGCACGTAACATAGAATTGGTGGCTATCGTCTCGGGATTGAGATTTGAGATAAATTTGAATTTAAATTTGAATTTCCCCTAGTTTTTGAAAATTTCAAATCTTTAGTGAGGCTAACACGCTTGTTTCAAAATGACATCTAAGGTAGAAATATTTCTTTCTAATCCTACCCAGGAGCAATTAGATCTTTTCAAAAAAGACGAGTTGGTTCAACTTGCCAGAAAATACGATCTTTCCGAAGTGAAGGCTTCTTTAACGAAACAAGATATCAAAAAGATTTTGGTCCAGTATTTGGTAGAACAGGATGTTTTGGAACAAAGTGCTTTGATTCCGGTCAGTAAGTCTGCATCAGACTCTGACATAAAATTAAAGGAATTAGAATTAAAATTCCAGATGGAATTAGAGTTAAAGAAGCTGGAGTTTCAGGAAAGGGAGAAAGAGAAACAAATTGAATTACAAAAAGAGCAAATGCGAATTGAGAGAGAGGAGAAAGAGAAGCAAATTGAATTACAAAAAGAGCAAATGCGGATTGATAGAGAGAGAGAGGAGAAAGAGAGACAATTACAATCTGAATTAGAGTTTAAGAAACTGGAATTTCAGGAAAGGGATAAAGAAAGACAATTACAATTTGAAAAAGAGGAGAGAGAGAGACAGGAAAGGGAGAAGGAAAAGCAATTACAATATGAAATTAGAATGAAAGAAATGGAGCTGGCAAGTGGGAATCATCATCATACTTCAAATCAAAATTTTGATTTAGCAAGGAATATTAGATTAGTGCCCCCTTTCAAAGAAAAAGAAGTAGACAAATATTTTATTCTTTTTGAAAAAGTTGCAGAAAATTTAAAGTGGCCAAGAGAGAATTGGACTCAGTTACTACAATGTGTACTTACTGGTAAGGCTAGTGAGATTTACACTTCACTGTCTGTTCAGCAAAGTGGTGATTATGACGTAGTTAAAGAATGCATTTTAAGAGGTTATGAGTTAGTTCCTGAAGCTTATAGGCAAAAATTTAGAAATTACAGAAAAGAAGCTGGACAAACTCATGTCGAATTTGCTAGACAAAAAGAGCAGTTGTTTGATAGATGGTGTTTAGCCAAGAAAGTCGAGCAAGATTACCAAAATCTCAAGCAAATTATATTAATTGAAGAGTTCAAAAACTGTGTCCATAGTGATGTTAAAACTTATCTTGAGGAGCATCAGATTGAAACCTTGGAAAATGCTGCTCGAGCTGCTGACGAATATTCTTTGACACATAAAGTTCCTTTTGTTAACAAGACTTCTACTCAACAATTTAATGGCAGAAAAGAATTTCCGCCTAATTCAAGCCCTTCTAAAACTCAAACTAACACAACTTTCAAAAATCAGACTTCAGAGAAGTTTGATTCTAGATCCTTGTCTCTTCCGACGTGTAACTTTTGCAAGAAAAAAGGACACGTTATTTCTGATTGCTATAAATTGAAAAATAGGCAACAGAATCAAGATAGACCAGTTCCAAATGCTCTTATTTACAAGAGGTTAAGGTCACAGTCATGTATTGAAAGCAATACATTTGTTGGGTCTAATAAACCCCGGTCTGATTTTATTATGGAGAATTATGAACCATTCATATCGAAGGGTTCTATATCACTCTTGGGTGATTCGGCCAATCCCACCCCTATTAAAATTTTAAGGGACACGGGAGCTTCTCAGAGTCTTTTATTATCAGGTACTTTGCCTTTTTCTGAGAAGTCTCTTCTAATGAAAGTGTTCTTATTCAGGGAGTAGAGTGCGGCTTTGTTAATGTTCCTCTCCATTGTGTAAATTTGTCATCAGACTTAGTGTCAGGACCTGTGACAATCGGAACAGTCTCGGTTTTGCCCGTAGAGGGAATTGATTTATTGCTAGGCAACGACTTAGCTGGGGACAAGGTTGTGGTTAATCCACTTGTAACTGACAAGCCTAATTTGGATCAGAAAGTTGATCCAATTGAAAAAGAATTCCCTGAGATATTTCAAGCTTGTACAGTTACTAGAGCTATGGTAAAGAAAGCTCTTGAGAATGAAGTTGAAAAGGGCAGTATTCCCTTCGTTGACAAATGCATGGGTCAGGTTTATGTTATTGAGGGCAGCATTCCCTTACCTGATACCTGCGTGGGTCAGGCTTGTGTTGAAAAAGCCAGTATTCCTTTAACTGACGCTTGTAAAGGTCAGGTTTTCAATGAGGTCACATTTACTTCTTGTTTAGATCAATCAGAAAGTATTGATCATAGTGATCCTCTTTTGACAACTCATTCTCTTTATTCTAATCAGGGTGATGATTTTGAGAGTGATGTTACAGAAGGCAGCATTCCTTCAACTGGCACTTGTATAGGTCAGGTTTTTGATGAGATCACTTTTACTCTTGGTTTAGATCAATCAGAAGGTATTGATCATAGTGATCATCTTTTAATAACTCATTCTCTTAATCAGGGTGATAAACGACAGTCACTTGTCGTTGAACAGGAAAAAGATCCTGAGATCTCCTGTTTGTTTCAAAGGGTCATAAATGAGACTGAAGTTACTGAAGTTCCTGTCTGTTATTTCATTAAAAATGGAATTCTTTTGAGAAAATGGAGACCTCCCGAGGTACCTGCTGGTGATAAATGGTCAGTGAACTATCAAATAGTAGTTCCAAAACCTTACAGACAGGAAATACTTAATCTGGCCCATGAAACTCCTTTGGCTGGTCATTTAGGGATTAATAAAATGTATCACAAGATCTTAACTCATTTCTATTGGCCAAAAATCAAAAGTGATGTTGCCAAATACTGTAGGTCTTGTCATACTTGTCAAACGGTAGGAAAACCCAATCAGAAGATACGTAAGGCTCATCTGCAACCTATTCCTACGTTTGATGAAACATTCAGTGGAATTATGGTAGATTGTGTGGATTCCTTATCTAAGACCAAGTCAAGTAATCAATTAAAGTTAAAAATTAAACTAAGGTTTGATAGAACTAAAAGGGAGAGAACTTTTGAGTCTGATAATGGAGTTGTGTTACTCTTGTTCATTCTTCTTACTTTTCTTCAAATTAGATATTACGGCCCTTACAAAGTTAAGAAGAAAATGAATTAAAGTTATAGTATTAGTGCTCCTGGGATCTAAATTAATTATAGGAGTACCAGTATATTGAAAGAGATAGCCATGTTAAATATGTAATTAATTTAGTTGTACCAGTCCCTCTTAGTGAAGGAATATCATCAGGATTCGACTGATATTGGAGCTATGAATTGTTGGAATTCAGAAATTATAAAAAAATCTAGACCAGAAACTTTCACATTTGTAAGTGCAAGAAAGAAATGAACTGAAAGTTATTATTATATGAGCACTTATGTCCAGATATTCTTACCAGGACAAACAAAATTTTCATGACGTTGAAATTGGAAATTCCAAACAGCATCTATGCTGGACGAGTCCACTCAAACAGGAATATTTGAAAAAGGAAATTCAATATTTGCTGTAGAATGATTTTATCAAGCCCAGTAAAAGTGATTGGAGTTCACTATGCATATTTGTTCCTAAACCAGATAAAACTCTCCGTATGTGTACTGATTAAAGGAAGGTGAACAGAGTGACAAAAACAGATTCATTCCCATTAACAAGAAGTGACTATTCTATTGATAAAATTGGGAATGCCAAGTACGTCACCAAATTCTGACCTTCTGAAAGGATTTTGGCAGATTCCACTACGGAAAGAGCAAAGGAAAACTCAATATTGCGACTCCAAAAGGACTCTACCAATATAAAGAAAGTTCATTTCAACGTCTCACAAAAATGATTATCTCTGGTCTAGAGATTTGTGACGTCATCATCTACAACGACACCTGGAGAGAACATCTAGCAACAATTAGAAAATTCTTTGACAGACTTACTAATACGTGTCTGACTGTTAATTTATTTAAAAGTGAGTTCTGCCTTGCTAGAGTGTTTTTTTTTTTTTTTTAGGACATTTAGTGGGACATGGACAAGTTAAAAGGTTGAGGCTATTTCTTGATAAAATAATTGTAAACACTCTTTCCCTTGTATAATAAATTATATTGTGTAATTTATAACCTCAGATGTAAATTGGTTTGTGATAAAAAGAAAGTTTTATCATATAAACCTTTCTTTTTATTTTATGGGGGAAGGTGTTACGGCTATTGGATTTAATTTTATTTATTTTTAATTATTAAATCCAAAATTGTCATTTAGGATTTATTATTCATTAAATGGGAAATTTTTCTAGAAAATTCAGTTGACCTGTACTTTACTAATAAACAGGCTGACCTTGGCTTACAGTGGTCTAGTTCCTGACCTTGCTTTGAACATTGTAAACAGATCTTCAATTTCATTGGTTAGTTTTAGGGACAACATTTTATTTTTAGTTCTTAGGGGTAAGAAAAATCTAGAGTATGTTATTTTTAGTAAGGTAGTCTCTTTCTGTGACCTTCCATGACCTTCTATCAATTTCTAGAAAAGAGCATGATCACTTGTTTACTTCAGAAAAACAATATATATAGCTGTATTTTAGAAGCTGACAGTAGTAGAAGTATTGGGCTGTAAGTTATTCGTTGTGTATTTATGTTTGAGGGTTAATATTATTCTGGACTTGTGTGAATTCGTTGGAAAAGAAGAATTATTCTATTTATCTGGAAAAGGACATATGTTTCATAATTTCATCTGGATGATTTAAAAACAAGAACTGCATCACGTGACATTGTCAGCCATTTTGGATTATTACATCGTCAAGATTCGAACCTGGAACTATTAGAACATTTATTTATTAGGACTTGCAATTCCATTAGTGGATTATTTTTGTGAATTCTATATTTGTTGGATTTGATTCTCTAAAACCGTAAGTTTAATTATTTTATGAAAATAATTGTACTTAATAAAATCATTGTTAAAGTTTTACAAGCTTGTTAGTTTACACTCTTTCTGTGTTGCTGCTTATTCGAGCCTAAGCACGTAACAATATCAATGTGAAATTAATCAAGGAGTTTATTGCAGCTAGAATATATTAGATGACATGGTGTGAAGTGTGCAATAATTGCAAAGCAATTGGTACTCTCACCCCCACATAAAAGAGTTTTGTATATTTTTGTCTTAATGTTTGGCTATATTTAGGCTCTCATACATCACCTCATTATCAATTTTGACATACATTTTATCAAGGAATTGATCAGAGAAGGAATCCTGAGATGACACTGTGTAAAATGTGTAATATTATCAAAATACCGTTGTGCACAAACTTTTCCTCCATATTTGCCTATTAGTAAAAAAAAAGTTAAAAAATTAAATATATGACGATTGGTTGTTAAGATTGAACACAAGATAACGACTACTATAGTTTAAATCAAAAGTATACTAAAGTTCATATTGTGCCATTAAGAAAGAGAATATTAAAAGAATTAATGTGCCATGGTTAAATTAATTAGATCTCTTCATGTGAGGCTATTTGTTTCGATCATGTGACAATATGGTGTCTGCATTCGCCTGACTTATTATAGCAGAGTGCAATGCAGGGAGCATGCTAAGGAGGGAATATATAATTTATCAATTTAAACAAACAAAAATTATATAATTTTATATAGTGCATGGGTATTAAGGCCTTTAGGACGCAACGTATCTAACTTTTGAATCCAATACGTTTACTTTTTACGAGTCTATTCATTGCTCCAAGCACAATATGTATTGGCGTGAAAGAAAAATCAGGCAGAGAGTGATTGATGGTATTAAAATGTGTTGAAATGTTTGAAGAAAAATGAGGATATCTAATTTTTTATATATAAAAACGATGATTATTCATTCTCTTAGAAACATGTTAAGGTGTTTGTCCAACATATTGCATGTTTCAATTTTTACAGGTTATCAGATAAATCACATCAGTAGATACGCAGTCAGTGTTATAACAGAGAAATTACCTCTTTTATTTTACTTTCTTTTATGTTTACCAATTGAGAGCACCGGTGTCTATTACATTTAGATGACACAAATTGTCTTTTTTATTTTCTGCCTGTTTAGTTCTAGTTAGAAAATCTTGCAAATTCTTGGGTCTTCTATTAGCTAGAATTGGTTTATTGTTATTAAACATTTTTATATTGTATTTATTTGATAAATTTAGGAGACTCCAAAATTTATTAATTATAACACCTATATTAGATAATGGAGGATTATATTTTATTGTCGAAGGATATATATTTTTCTCTATTGTATATTTTGCAGTGTTTAAAGCCTCATGATCAGTAAGATTATGGACTTTGTTCAACACAGAAACAATTATATGTGTAGGATAATTTCTGTTTTGAATTCATTCTGCGAATTTTTTAATTGACAATCATCTGAAATAATGAGTCTGTATCTATTGGCCTGGCTATATGGTATACCGTCTTTACATGATGGGATGATATGATGAATATTCCACATGTTGGTGGATATTAGTTTCCTTGACATAAATATCTGTAGAGATAGTGTTATCAATATTTGTTATTACTTTACATTTAAAATTGCAGGATAAGTAAATTTAATCATTAGTTATACAGTTGAATGGCTCCAGATCATAAATATGTCATCTAAAACTCAAAAGCAAATGGATGGCCTAAACTTTTTGTTTGAAGAAAAATCTTTTTCTATTTTATCCATGAAAAGAGAAGCAAATGAAAACCACTCCTGTGGTCTAGTGATTTGAGTGTCCACCTTTGATGCAGGAGGTTGTGGGTTTGATCCTGGGCCAAGTCATACCAAAGACTTACAAAAATGGTACTAACAGATGCCTATCTAAGCACTCAACATTAAGACGTTTGTGTTAGGATTTTGGTCAGCCTGGTGTCACCAGGCATATTGTGAATTATAATCTCCATAGTCTAATACAAATCCATGCATTAGTAAAGGTAATAGTGCCTCCCTTTCAAGTTGAGTGTATCATTCACAGGTAGGTCCAAATCATAATTTCAAAGCTCTGACTACTCGTTAATTGCCAGTCAAATGCATCAATACATTTTCACAAGTTTATTTTTCATAGTCTCAGTTTGAATTGTCAGTATACATTCTTTGTAAATAGCAGCATATGGCTGTTACTGTGTAGAACACAATGTTGTTTCTACATATACACACTGTCTGTGCACAGCATTTGCATGGTCCTGGAATGCTAAATTCAAATTAATAAGATAAAATATACCAATAGTCTTGCTGTTTCACAATGATATAATCTAGAATATATTTGAATGAATTCACAATCATTGTTAAATGTTTTAGTTCAAGAGTCAGTGAGTACTTTGAAACTCTAATAATAATTTTTAAAAATCCTCTCAAATTACAACTGAACATTACTAAAATTTATTCCACTAAGAAAGAAATGAAGATGTACATTTCGGTTTTATCTCATTTGCTCCATTTTGAGCAAAGTTAGAACCCATATTGATCAACTTCTGATCTTTACTTTGAATATTAACTATTACTTATTTCTTATAATCAGCATAGCTCAGAAACCATTTTACATACTCTGATGCAGTCTGGTAAGACCCTTGTCTCTTAAACAAGGATGTACATTGTGTAAGTTTTTAACTTGAAAACCATTCAACATATACTTCATAAAATACAGTAAGAACATTATCTTTGAGGTCTGGGATGTTGCTTGAGGTTCAAGAACTGTTCAACATTTTGCTAAAAATGAAAATGATATCGATCTGATGCATATGTGGCCATCTTGAAAATTTAGTTGTCACTGCTTCTTGTGGCGTCTTTTTCGTTCTCTATGAAATGGTGCCAATATGACTTAAGTATGGCTACCATAATGGCCATCTTGAGCTCTTACAGCTACTTATCCTGGGTGGTTGGTCACCAGAGTAATAATGATGTCTAATTTTCTAAATGGAAATGATGTCAGACTTATTTTCAATGTGGCAACTGTTGTAGCCATTAACAATTTCTTTGTACCATTACTCCTCCAAAACAAGAGGTCATATCAACAAGGGATTTTCACCAGAAGACTTGTTATGTTGTATTGTTGGTTCTAAACAATAATGATATGAATCGGACATTCAGTATATCAACCACAGCTAATTTATAAATCTTGTTAATTATACTGAAACATATCAGAGATGGTTTCACCAATCAGCTGTTATTGGGAAGAAATGTCTTCTCTTGAATTCCTGGAAAATATTTTTGGACAATAGAGTAGCCAGTTCCCTTGAGGGGCTGTTGTTCATAAGGTATCAATTTTTGTGATTTAATCTTTGCTACTGGCCAAGAATTTTAAGGCCTAATGAAACCTCCAATGGAAATAACTAGAACATTCTCCAGTCCTTGAATCTGTGCACCAGTTGTTATTGTTCTCAAAACCACAAAAAATCCATACCCATAAAAATAGGTAGTTTTATGTCTACTTTCCTATACTATTTTAAGACAGAGACTTCAGGTTTTGGGAAATGATTCACAGTATATAATTATGCACTTTTTCCCTATGCCACTTAGAGATTTCAAAGTTCGAGATATGCCACATTAAAATATAAATTTTAAAGTTCGATACATGCTACATTAAAATAGAGATTACAAAGTCTGAGATACGAATCAGGTCAGTTTGTGGACAAGGATAATTGTTTTAGAATTTCAGTTACTCCTCCTCATGGTGTTCAATTAAATTTAGTATCCTAGTTGAAATATAGACATTTTGGATTTTTAGTTATGTTTGATTGAACGCTATAGTACATGCTTAACTAAGAGGTCTTGTTTAAAAAGGGGGTAGATCAGGAAACCTTCACACATACTGTAAAGAAATACAAGAAAGCAATTTAACACTTTTGGCTTTCATCTTTTTCAATGGTGTTGTATTCAGAGGAAGAAAAAAAAATCATTGTAATTCTTGTAGTGGTTATCAAATAAGTTCATTTTGTAATATAAAACCCTCGATACTAAATGTTTTGCCAAATATATGTGTAATTGTTGGAGTGGGTTTAGAAGTAATGGGTAAAAGCATGGGAATAATGTTAGGCTATTTGAAATGTATTGTATGTTCATAAACTGAGGACCATGTACAATGGAACCTGTTTTCAATGATGTTTACAGACAGACAAATGCATAAATTAAATAACTACCTGCTCTTGTATCATATTAGTACTTTTTTTAAAATCATCAGCTGAATGACTTTTTTTATTTTTAATGAAGTATCATATATTAGTAAGATAAGACTCTAATTTACCTTTTTTTTTCATAAGTTAACTGATTTACTTGACCTGTATATAATGGAGCACTTGTCCTGTAACAACAAGATTTTATAGTTCCATGAATGTCTGTTATAGACTCTTCTATTTTTTAAGCATCTGGAGAGAGATGTTGTATGTGCGGCAGTCAATACACAGCCATGATGCTCACAACAGAGGTATGTTCACTTAAACATGTTTATTTATAGAGACTGCATCAATTGTATGATCCTTATTTAATTGTCCTTAGTTCTGGTCAAGTTTATTAAATTGGACTATAACATTAACTTTTGAAGGAAAAGAGGAACTTTATTTCTTAACAATTTCAGCTGTCAGTTTTAATCAATAGGATGATGCTTAATCAATTATCTGATGTTTCTTGATTACACTTAATAATAAAGGAAGAATATTTTATATTAACTGCATGTTCAAAATATTTTCATCATCACCAGTTATGCATTTTTTTGACCTTGACTAATCAATCGGAACTACACAATATGTTTCAATTAGGAACTGTTTTAATATAATAATAATAATAATAATAATAATATTGAATTTTTGGCAAATACTTTTTGCTATGTCAAGATTGTGTCTGTCACAGAATTAGGCGAAAATAGAATTGATTTCTTCTTGAAGTACAAGCTAATTTCACCATTTTTTTTGTTTCGTCGTACATGCGTTACCTGGGGTGAATAAGTGGTTTTCTCCAAGGTAAGCGGCGTGTAACGATTTGCATGTGCCTGACTTCGAATTACATGAAATCTGGAACATTAGAATCACGGGGTGCACGGTAATTTTGCCGTGATTTCTGCTCACCTATTTGAGGGTATATAAGGCAGAATATTTCTGATAAATAGGACGGGACCAAAAGTATCTTATCACAGGAAAGATAGCTCGTCATTCAATCTCCAGCCAAAGGGGTGAGTGTTAAATTTATATTTCGTTTTATTGTGAATTTTTATTCAGTTTATCATTTCATATAATGATGCCTTTATTACAATGCAGATTTTAAACGTGGAATATTTGGAATTACTAGTCACTATTAGACTTTAAATGCAATAGCGTAATCTAAGGTTTAGATTATTTTTAGAGACAACTATTATTAGTCTGGTTTCTTTATTGTAGCTGGTAACGTCTGATATCGTAGCTGATTTGTTGCGGAACATCTCTGATAACATCTCTGATAACGTCTTTGAGATCATAGCTGAAATTGTAGATGATTTGTTGCAGAACATCTCTAATAACATCTCTGATAACGTCTTTGAGATCGTAGCTGAAATTGTAGATGACTTATTGCGGAACATCTCTGATAACATCTCTGATATCGTAGCTGAAATTGTAGCTGATATTGTAGCGGAGCATCTCTGTTTGTCGGATTGTCTGTCCGTCTACATCTGTCATGACGTGTAAATATCCGGAAATCTAGAAGTCCGAGTGTCAGAGCTGTCTAGAGTTGTAAACATCCGGTGTGGCATCTAGGGTATTGAGGAACGTTAGTTCTAGTAGATGTTGTATGCTGTCTGTACGTATAACTGTGGTGGATCCGTGAAGGGCAAACGGCCGATAAAAGTATTGGTCAACCCTAGGTATTCGGGGAAACTGGGCGGCTATTCAACAGGTGGTGAATCGTACGGTTATACAGGGTCGAGACACATGTATGTGTTGCAATTGTAGTGCAATTGAATACATTGTTGTATTTACATAGTTACTTCAAATCACAATAGTATTTCAAGGGATTACATGAATCTCAATAAAAGTTAGCAACTTGATTAAATACATGTATATGTTCGTGCTAGTTGTCGCAATCCATACTTGCGATAGTATAGTTTGATGTTTGTGTTTATTATCGTAATTTACACTTGCGTTAATATAACTTTTGTAAAGGTTCCTTGGATCTGTGTATAGTCCAAGAGATTCCTTTGTATCTGTGTTTTATTTTGTATTAATATTTAATTTATTCATGTATTGTGAATGATTGTGAGTGTAATTGTGGGTTGAACGCATGAGTTATTGTGTTGATACATCATTATTTTTCATTAATAATTTATTTCATAAATTTATATTTTCTTTCACATATTATTTGTGTTGTTCATTTAATCCACCATCCACTCGGTAACAATTCTGTTACAGTCTCATCTGTCAGTTCAGGTAAGTACTATTATATATCATGGTCAAACAGTCACTTACCTTTCAATGCATTGAATGCACTCCATCCATTTAACATTGACTATTGAAAATGTTGAGGTAATGCTACTGTTTTCACAAATTTCACTTTCTGACATGTTTGTCATCTGCTGAAGGTTTAATCTTTTTCATTGAAACTGTCAAATTGGGACTTATTCAACTCCATTGAATTTAAATAATGTTATCAGTGAAGATGATGTTTTCATATTAAATAACGTTTATTTTACATCCTTATGTGCTTTGACTGTAAACTAGCAAAATTGTTTTAAAATTCATCATCATTTTCATCAAGCCATTGGCACAGTGTCATGATTCCTATCTCTTTCTTGACAATTAACTTCAGCTCTTCTCATGATATGCCCATTTCTTGCATATCTCTGGTTACAGTCACCATCCACATAATCTTCAGATTACCTCTCTGTCTCTTCCCTTGGTATAGGACCCAATCTATTATAATCTTTAGATCACCTATCTGTCTCTTCCCTTGGTATAGGACCCAGTGTATTATTATCTTTAGATCACCTCTCTGTCTTTTCCCTTGGTATAGGACCCAGTCTATTATAACGTTCAGAGCAGCCAACTGTCCTCCATGAAGCCCAACCACTGAGAAGCTCTGGTTGCCTGGACATTTCAATAGAAAGTCGATGTACTTAACATTCATAATCTTCATAAGGCAGCAGTGATGAAAGTTATTAAGCTTTAGTTCTAATTTTTTCAATACACGGGTGTATGACCTGTATAGCACGGAGGTTAGCACATATCTCCAGTATAGTTTCATCCTGGTTTTCTGAGAGATATTTTATGTTCCACCCCATCTTGCTAAGCTTCTTGAAAGCCACACTTGCTTCCCAATGTACTAATGGATTTCCACTTCTATGGTCATTAATGTTGCTGTCCATAGTGCCCCGATCTGTGGACTATATGGCATTATTCACTGTAACCCCTCTGACTTTGATGGGAATATCTGCTGGTACCTCACTACAACCAGCTTTTGGTCATCTTGGAGGTGATAACTTGGCCAACATTGCTTCTCTCAGTGTCACTTTAGATCGACCACTAACTCCTCCATATAAGTGATCTCATCAGCAAATTCCAGATCTATAGACTCTCCCTAACCATGCAAGGCCTGTCTCCTGCCCATACAGTGTAAACCAGAGCACCAAATGGAGATCAATACAGAACATTAGTGGAGCTAGCATGGAACTCTGACAGTTGTGAATCAGATCTTAACAGATCACTTTTGGTGTAAATTCATTGAGAATGCATCATTCACACTTGTTATTATGCCATTCACGCTTAGTGGAATGGCATAAAGTCTCAGGATCTGCTACACAATATCCTGATGGACAGAATCAAAAGCTTTCTCCAAGCTGATGAAGTTCAGGAACAATGGTTTCTGAAATTCCAGCAACTTTTCAATGATTCTTTGCAGTTTGAAGATCTGGTCTGAGTAGGAGTACTTGCCTTGAATCCAGCTTGATTGTCAATTAACTGTTGGTCAGTGTCGACTGAAATGTGCCATACATGTTTTTATACAAGTCTTTTGTAACTTTAAGACATTAGTAAAAATGGCATTGTTACAGAGATTCTTCTGTAAATTTGTTGTGTGATCATTTCATGTTATGATGGTCACTTGAGATTCTGAAATAAAAAATTTTACCTGTCTTTATTGGTGTTTGCTATCTTTCAGCATACTATAAAGATGTAAAAGGTCAGAATCATTGGTGAGTCATACCATTGAGTCAAAGATGCACTGGAATAAATAGTTGATGTTGATGTTTTCACACATTTCAATACTTTATTATCAAGACATGAAATGTTTCACTGAAAGTATATAATCCAAGCATTTACCAGTCTTTCCCTTTACCCTCATTTGTGCATCAAAGACCCCCAAATGTTCAAGTTGGTCTCTAGTCCTAACACCAAGGTTTGATTTTAACTCAGTCTAATCCACTGCCCATTTTGACACCAAGGAGATTACTGATTATTAATCTTGCACTGATTTAAATACTCTGTGGATGCATGGATGCCAGCAGATGTTCAGTTTAAAATTACCCCAAATCAACAAAGTACAAATTGACTGGGTGAATATTATTTAACATGTACATTTAGGAAATCTTATATCTTTTGTTACAGAAAAAAACCAAAGAATTAAAACAAATAGGAAAAAAAGGAAAAGACCCAAATAATTAAAACTTAAAAAGCACATAAGGACCCATAGTTCCACTCTACATTATATTTTCCACAGGTTAAATTTCTAGAGAAAAAGTGAGTCACAACATTTGACCTATATGATGCCTCCAGAAATGCTATGTTGGTGTGAATCTGTTTCGTTTAAACATTCAGCATGTATAGGTTACAATGAGTAAGTAGCTACCACATGGCTTGAATGCAAAACTATGTACTTATAGTCCATTCTCATGCTCCGGTGGCCTAGTGGTTAGAGCGTCCGCTGCGGAAGTGGGAGGTCTTGGGTTCGATCCCTGGCCGAGTCATAACAGAGACTTATAAAAATTGTACTAACAGCTGCCACGCTTGACTCTAAGCATTAAGAGGTTAGTGTTTGGACTGGTTGGCCTGGTGTCAAGACAATGTGACTGGGTGGGCATCATGCTACATGTTTGTGGCATGATGCCCTAGTGCTAAGACATCACTATGAACTGCCTCACTGCAGACATTGTAGCGATATGACAGAATTTTTTTAAAGCTACATTAAAAATCCTATTTAAACAAACAAACAATTTTAAAGTAACAAAAATTTGTGGAATAAATTATTAAAAAACTTACAAATATGATTTCACTTATAGACAGGTGATTTACCTGTCTACTTTTCTTTACACTTGGTTTCTTTAAAAATAGAAGAAGAAAAAAAACTGTATCCTTGTTGGGGTAGGTCTCTCAAACCTCCCACCTACTTTGGCACCTCACCCTCCAACATTAAATCTATTGGAAGGCCCTGGCGCATAGCTTCACATTTGTGGTAATCATACTGAGCTAGATGCCTGCATATCAGATAAATATTGTATGCTTCAACAAAAAGCAGATTTCTTTAAATATGATGCAATAGCTGAAATACCAGGACTGACATATTCTTTAGAAATTTAACAATATGAAAAGTATGTAACTGTAGAGTGGATCATAGGTAACTAACATAGCTACTGTCACATAAGTGAAGTAATCTGTCTGAAATAGCAATGCTAATAACCTTTGCATTTTGCTAAGAAAGAGAGTGTACACATTTAGAAGTAGAAGAGCTTGTAGTAATAACAAAATCTGAAAAGAAGTGTTTTACTTTGTTTGTTGTATTATTTTCATCAATAATTGATCGTTGGAGCAAATTGTTCTATCAGCCTTGTTTATCTGCTTTGTTAGTTATAGAAAATGCATACCGATGCAAGTGCTTAAATCTCAGCTTGCAGTCTTTAAAAAAACTTGCATTTTGCAAGTATGCAAGTGTTAAATTTGAGATTTTATGCAGTTTTTACAAAACTCATCAATTTCATTACACAGAATGAAAAATATATTGCTACAAAACAAGAACCTAATTGAAATAGATTTCAGTGAAGCAGCACATTTAGAATAAGATATCAGTTAAATGTATTTTGTTTGTAACAATTAAACAAATGGAAGACTAATGTGACAAAATTGATTTTGAGTTTGAATACACACTTATGTAGAGGAACTTTGTGAGTACAGACTGAGGATCCTATCAGTTAATGATGTTATGTAATTTCTTTTATACCATATTCAATTTAGAGCAGAATGTGTGCAGCAAGTTGTTTGTAAATGACCACAAACTTTTAATTTGATCCCAGTCTGTGAGGCAAGGCATTGTGTTTGGAGTTAATAGGATCCCAGTCTGTGAGGCAAGGCATTGTGTTTGGAGGTACATGTAATTTGATCCCAGTCTGTGAGGCAAGGTATTGTGTTTGGAGGTAATTTGATCCCAGTCTGTGAGGCAAGGTATTGTGTTTGGAAGTAATAGGATCCCAGTCTTTGAGGCAAGGCATTGTGTTTGGAACTTTTAAAAGAATCGCCATCTGTGAGGCAAGGCATTGTGTTTGGAGGTAATAGGATCCCAGTCTGTGAGGCAAGGCATTGTGTTTGGAGGTAATTTAGTCATCAGTAGCCAATAATTTGCCAAAAAACAAAATCATGCAGCTTTGTTATAAGTTTCATGTTCATATCATCATCATAGTTCTGCACAATACCATATATATTTGCTTACCATCTAGTCTGATTGCAAACAACATAGACCCTGATCTACACTTGCAAAATTCACAGAGTAAAGGTATGTGTTATTTGTTTTGGACCCTGATCTGTTGACACATAATACTTGTCAAGCAGATCAAGGTCTATGTTATTTGTTATATTGATTTCTTCTAATAAACTGCAAAGATTCAGATCTATAAGCAAATTATGCGATAGTAGATCTGGGTTGATGCAGTTTACTGTTAGATCTGACTTGTATGTGAATATATGTGCTAAATTTTGATGAATTTAGGCAAAACATGCATTTAACACAAAAACATTTTTATGCCATATAATAGACCTATCAAATAAATTTGACTATGAGAGTTTAATGTTTCTGTTTGGCTTATTTTACTAAATTTAAAAAATGAAGCTTTTGGAAAACTTGCAATTTCCAGTAGATAATTGGAACATGCGGCAAAATTTATTCTATCCATAAAAGCATGGGTTTTTAATAAGAATGTTTTGTAGTTTCTATGAATTGGATTCCACAAGGATGGAACTTGCATATAAAATAAAATAAAGTGAATTCTTAAGTCAGAATCTTAATAATGTTATTTTCCTGATTCATTTTCAGATGAAACCTGAGGTGGAGGTGTATTTTACAGAACCTTTGGATCTAGTCAATAAAAACCTGAAATGTTTAAAGCAACTAATTCAGGTTGGTTTGATTGGGTTTTTTTAATACTATCTGTTGTGATTCCTTTAGTGGTCTGAACATTTATAACCCAGAAATATTTGGAAGAGTTAGTGGTATCTGTTTCTCAGTAGTAATTACAGTGACATGCAAATACGTGATAACAGATGAAAAGTAAGTAATTACAATGACATGCAAATATGTGATAATATAAAAAGTAATTAGTGACATGCAAATATGTGATAACATAAAAATTAGGTAATTACAATGACATGCAAATATGTGATAACAGATAAAAAGTAATTACAATAACATGCAAATATGTGATAACAGATAAAAAGTAATTACAGTGACATGCAAATATGTGATAACAGATAAAAAGTAATTACAATGACATGCAAATATGTGATAACAGATAAAAAAGTAAGTATATCAGAATAATCTATCCCATAAATTAACAGAGGAAATTGTTGTACTGTATATCTGTCTGTAACTAACTTCTTAAACCACTGAAGGAAAAATCACCACATTTAGTACATACTTTGCCTTTTGTGGTAACCATATGTGATTATTGTCACCTCCACTGGGGTCTGTTAAATGGGGTCAAATATCCTAGAAAAGGACTGATGGTTTTTGTGTGAAAAAAGCTTAAAATATTCTGTCATAGCAGAAAAACATGTTATATATGTCATGTAATTAGGGCTATGAATTGTTATGAATAGATTGGAGGGGAGATGATGCAGTTGATTTGGTCTTATTCTGTTTCTGATCTAAATGGAGGAGAAGGAGATGTCATGGAAAGTTGAGGAATGTGGTCAAGAAGGATAGGAAATAGTTATTTTGACATGCTCACCTAGGTTTAACTTCTAGCAGAAGGTCACTTACCTTAAGAAAATTACTTCTTGTTTCTTAGCAGTCCTTAACTTGAACTCTTGAATTGTTTGCAGTATCATGCTGTAATATATAGAAAGTTTTCTGTCAATTAATAAATTAATAACACATTTTACATATTCTTTTGTTTATTATATTCCCTTTATGTCATGATATGTCATAAAAACCATGTCTCAACAATTTATATTATAATAGTGATCACAAACAATCTACTAGTAAGAATTAAGAATAGTCATAACATTAAAAGTCCCAATATCAAGCAAGTTCAAATAACTAGAATTATCACATGAAATAGAAGACCATGACTGTTATAATAAAATTATAAAGTCATATAATTGTACTGAAGTAGTAGTTTTTATGACTACCCAATACCAATACAGTACACACATCACATTTTATGGATTGGCCACTCAATCTGGTTAACAGGGACAGAGAGGAAGGGGATTACATGCTGACTATAAGTAGTGGAAGTCCACTCCCCCTGGTGAATTTTCCCTCAAGACTATTTGAAATCCACTCAGATCTAGTGCCATCACTAATAGCAACATAAGCAATAGTGTATGGCTATTGAAATTGTATGATTCTTGATTTCTTTATTTAAAAGTCGTAATCACAACAATTAAGAATGAAAAGTGCAGGTATTTCACTGATTTTCAAAATATCAAATGTTATTTTAAATTCCTACCTTTTTATGAAATCCTTTTTGTATAACTAAGCATAAATTTCTAAATAAGAAAAATACCAATGAAGGAAGTATCATTTTGATTATTTCCAAGTATTTTCCATAGCTATGGAAGTTCAGATGAATCTATACTGTTTTCTTCAGTTCAAATGGAGCTTCAGTGCTCCCCTTCTTATATGGCCACCACTTCTGTACCAGGAAAGTGGCCTTATAAAATGGGTGGCTTTCCAAGAGGGGGACTAAATTATTTGTGAGAAGTACATTTATATGTAAAGTATATAGTAAGAAAGATACACACTTTAAAACATTTAAAACCTTAATTTTAAAGTAACATTAATTATTAAATGATTCTTCATGTCTTAAGAATAGATTTGTTTCAACATGTATACATTATTAGTTCTTTTTTTTTTACATAAGCATGATATGCAAGCAGGTACTCAGTGTTGTTGTCATGCATATTGCTAAACCGGTCAAAAATGTCATTCAATATTTTGGTACATAGTTATCTTTTCATTTGCTCCATTTTCCCACTGCAGCTGAATATTTTTCTATTTGGCTATAGTGTTTTTTTGAAAGTCATCAATTTTTTTGTATTTCACAGAAAAATCTTTTGGCATGTCACCGCTCTCAATCTCCCTCCCAAGTCATCAAGTATAATAAAAACTGACTTTCTTCTAAAGTAATATGTCTCCGTTTAGGTGATGACATGTTAAAGTTTGATAATGATTTGTTTTGGTGATGCTAATTGTACAGTACTGCGATTAAATTATGCAGATGAAATTTTTGTAGAGTTGACAAAATGCTTTTTTCATAAATAAAAGTGATATATGTACTGTCACATTATGTTCAGTCTTTGTCTGGTACCCACTGTTCAAAGTTAATTCGTGTGTGTGTTAATCCACAAAATCTCTATTTAGCCAATGCTGACCATTTGTATGGTCTTGACAATTATATTCGGTTGTAATCATCAAAGAGAAGAACTAGACATTTGTGTTAAGCCCAAAACTCTATCACAACATGTTGAGCCCATTTCCAGTAAACATTAGCATATGGATAATGATATAATATTAATCTTTGTATTACATGTACTTTAGCCAACACTTCTTTCAATAAGCCTCATGGAAACCTGACATCATGAGACCGGTATTGATTGTTGAGATAATATCATTACTTAGCTTATAATATGAATTTATAATTGGTTCTAAACACATTTGAAATAAAAAGTGGCCACTTGTGAGGGAAACATTTTACAGTTTTTTACTAATATGCTGGCCGCGTTAGAGGGGTAGCTATTCTTGAGGGGTTACTTTTGAACACAAACTCATCGGTACTGTTACATGCTTAGGCTTGAATAAACAGTAACATAGAAAGAGTGAAAATAACAAGCTTGTAAAAACTTAATAAACAATTTATTGAGTACAAATATTTTCCAGAAAAGAAAAATAAACTTACAGTTTTAAGAATCAATTCCAAAATTAATCCAGAAATAATTCAAATTATTATCCACTAGAGAAATTGCTGGTAATAAAATGTCCAAATAATTCCAAGTTCGAATCTTAGTGGAGTATCCAAGATGGAAGACTATGTCACGTGATGAAGTCAGTTCTTGGTAATAAAATTCTATGAGCACAATTCTTTTCCAGATAAATAACAAAACAAATCCTCTTGATCCAAATGAATTGAAATAATTTCCAATACAAGGTAATTTAAAATAACTCAAAACGACTCAACTTAATATTCTAACAGCCCATGTTGTACTAAATAGTTCGCTCCCAAAATATAATTTATATAC
Source organism: Unio delphinus (assembly GCA_029339505.1). Classification (NCBI taxonomy): domain Eukaryota; kingdom Metazoa; phylum Mollusca; class Bivalvia; order Unionida; family Unionidae; genus Unio; species Unio delphinus. The sequence continues at coordinate 48,032 of JAQISU010000702.1, read as the reverse complement.
CTGTTTTTATGTAAACAAGAAAAAGGTCACAGAATCTTTTAGAACAAACTTTCGTTCGAAAAATCTCGTACACACCGTATGACCCAACTAAAAATAGAAAGATGTTTATAACAAAGCTTCATAATGTCCTTGGAATCAACCAATCATTTTAAAAGCTTGTTTACAACTCTGAAGCCAGGTCAGAAATGAGGTCAACACCTGGTGTTTAATTGTAAAGTACAGATCATCCCATTTGCTTCAGTTCAAATTGGGCTACACTGTTTGTTTCAGTTCAAATGGAGCTACATTGTTTGCTTCAGTTCAAATTGGGCTACACTGTTTGTTTCAGTTCAAATGGAGCTACATTGTTTGCTCAAATTGGGCTATACTGTTTGCTTCAGTTCAAATTGGGCTATGCTGTTTGCTTCAGTTCAAATTGGGCTACACTGATTGCTTCAGTTCAAATGGAGCTACATTGTTTGCTTCAGTTCAAATTAGGCTACACTGTTTGTTTCAGTTCAAATGAAGCTACATTGTTTGCTTCAGTTCAAATTAGGCTACACTGTTTGTTTCAGTTCAAATGGAGCTACATTGTTTGCTTCAGTTCAAATTGGGCTACACTGTTTGTTTCAGTTCAAATGGAGCTACATTGTTTGCTTCAGTTCAAATTGGGCTACACTGTTTGCTTCAGTTCGAATTGGGCTACACTATTTGCTTCAGTTCAAATTGGGCTACACTGTTTGTTTCAGTTCAAATGGAGCTACATTGTTTGCTTCAGTTCAAATTGGGCTACACTGTTTGTTTCAGTTCAAATGGAGCTACATTGTTTGCTCAAATTGGGCTATACTGTTTGCTTCAGTTCAAATTGGGCTATGCTGTTTGCTTCAGTTCAAATTGGGCTACACTGATTGCTTCAGTTCAAATGGAGCTACATTGTTTGCTTCAGTTCAAATTAGGCTACACTGTTTGTTTCAGTTCAAATGAAGCTACATTGTTTGCTTCAGTTCAAATTAGGCTACACTGTTTGTTTCAGTTCAAATGGAGCTACATTGTTTGCTTCAGTTCAAATTGGGCTACACTGTTTGTTTCAGTTCAAATGGAGCTACATTGTTTGCTTCAGTTCAAATTGGGCTACACTGTTTGCTTCAGTTCGAATTGGGCTACACTATTTGCTTCAGTTCAAATTGGGCTACACTGTTTGTTTCAGTTCAAATGGAGCTACATTGTTTGCTTCAGTTCAAATTGGGCTATACTGTTTGCTTCAGTTCAAATTGGGCTATGCTGTTTGCTTCAGTTCAAATCGGGCTACACTGATTGCTTCAGTTCAAATGGAGCTACATTGTTTGCTTCAGTTCAGATTAGGCTACACTGTTTGTTTCAGTTCAAATGGAGTTACATTGTTTGCTTCAGTTCAAATTGGGCTATGCTGTTTGCTTCAGTTCAAATTGGGCTACACTGTTTGCTTCAGTTTAAATTGGGCTACACTGTTTGCTTCAGTTCAAATTGGGCTACACTGTTTGCTTCAGTTTAAATTGGGCTACACTATTTGCTTCAGTTCAAATTGGGCCACACTGTTTGTTTCAGTTCAAATGGAGCAACATTGTTTGCTTCAGTTCAAATTGGGCTATGCTGTTTGCTTCAGTTCAAATTGGGCTACACTGTTTGCTTCAGTTTAAATTGGGCTACACTGTTTGCTTCAGTTTAAAATGGGCTACACTGTTTGCTTCAGTTCAAATGGGGCTACAATGCTTCAGTTAAAATGGGTCTGCACTGTTTACTTACACTGAATTGGGTCAACACTGTTTCCTTCCATTCAAGTGAGTCTACATTGTAGTGGCTTTTATAGCACACCAATGCCAGTTCAAGTCAATATTTAAAACAGAGAAACCCTTTTGCAGTAAATGGTAAAACTGACCCTGACAGTGGTCAGTTTCATACCATTACCTGTGAAATCTATACAGTGGTTACATTTATTGTCGTATTTATCAATTAATTTGTCATAGTTTCTCTTTTGTTTCCATACTATTTACAAGACTCACTTTAAAGTAATTACTGAACGCTGTAATGCATATAAAACTTGTAAAGAGATTGCAAGCAAATGCTATACTTTTTACATTGGACATGTATGATCAAGAACACAGGAAAATTATGACATAGTTGTCATAATTCTATAAAGTTTATTTTACAAGAATAACATGGCATCGTATATTGAAATACATAAGAGATATTTGAGCTGTGCTACAAAAGGGGTTTTCGGTACTTTTACCCATAAACGTCTGTATAATTTTTTTTTAAATGCACGGAATTGTGTACATTGTATTGAATGTTGCACTCCATCAGCAGCCATTCATGTTGTGAACAAAGTGATATCAATTTTTTTAACAGAATGTCTGTCCTGATGTTTGTTTTAACGAATCTCTATGCTCCACCAGGCACAGACTGAGAAGTGACATTTTTAATTTGAAATCAGTCACTACAACAACTACTGTAGCTTCCTGCCTTGAGTTAACATCATTAATTCAGGAGAGCTCCTACATGTTCCAGCTACTGTTAAGTGTTGTACTTCTGGGTTACAATATAGATTACCAGCAGGAGAAGATGTGAATGTAATGGATTTGGGTTATAAAACCTGGGTCATGATCTAGACTGGGCGTGTGTGCATGAGAAGATATAATGGAAAGATTGTGGATTTCTTTAAAAGGAGATTAGGAGAAGTTAATAATAATAATAATAATAATAATAATAATAATAATAATAATGCTTTATTTATAGAGGGTGACTCATTAGTCAAGGACTTTTCTCGGAGAGTATAACAATGCACATTATATAAAGATCGAATGATTTAGGGTTATAACTTTTAGCTGGGAGGAGGGAGAAGGTGTAGTTTCAGATCACAGTATGGGGTGCATGAGATGTATTGAATTTGGGGTTATGACCCTTCATTATGATCTAGATGGAGGGAGGGAGAAGATGTAACAGCAAGTGTTGAGATTTAGTGTGGAGAGGATAGGGACATGGGGTTAAAACTGTTGGATCATAATCTAGTATGATGAAGGTAGATGCAATGAAAGGAGAGGGATTTGTCATGGTTTGCCATCAAAATAGGTCATGTTTAAAAAAAGAAAATATGTTATTATGAATTAAAAAATTGTATTTGGTGGAATGAAAGTTGCGCACTAAATGGTGAATTTGTTATACCTCTCCCTCCTTAACACATTAACCCTCAGCGACGACTTTATGGGGCATGAGTTAATAGCCTAATTCCAAGGTCTGTAGCGTCAAGTTCATGCATGATACACCAAAGTGGGTGGTATTATAGACAGGCAGACGGATGTAGCTCTACAATGATAGCAAATAATCTGGACAGTTTAGTTGCACTACAAAATACGAGGGGAAAAAAATTAAGTTTTTGGACCTGTTTTTTTCTTCATCCAAAAGTCGCCCATGGTCAGAATCTGAATTTGTGTCCAGATTTTAGACTTTTATGGCCTCAAATCTACGGCAGACTGGTCTGAAGCTCACACAGACAGGTGAACATGTGCAAAATGTAGGATATGGTGGACATTTTGAATAAAGAGTCTTCTCCATACGAAAATTATGGGTGTGTTAAGCGAAAAAAATAGAAATCCAAATCTTCACCTTCTGCTCATGTGCCAGCAAACAAACCAATGAAAAACATTTTCTTTAGCACAACTAGCCATTTGTCTAATGGAATATTGCTTGGAAGTCGATGTATTAGGATGTATTCAGAAATAGTCCCCAAAATGTGTTTCCAACTCGCATTTCATGTGAAAACAGCAAAAACCTGCAGGGGTTAATGTGTTAAGATATAAAGTCATAGTCCATTTGAAAAAGCTTAGACATGAGATTGCAAGGAAGGATAAAATTTGTGTTAACACAAGCAGAGTAAACCTTCCTAGATTGAAAACCTGCTGGAGCCAAACCCGTCAGTACATTTGCTCTGGTTAATTTCTCAAGACAAATACCAGCATAATACATCTTCATAAATGGCAGTAACTGAGTAGAACCATTTATTGATGATACTAATAACAATGCATCACTTGGCACTCTCGCAGTTCCAAAATATGGCATCCAATTCAGTGTCCTAAAAAAATCCAGTAAAGAAAGATAAAATATCACGATGTGTGCACCTTATTAAAACTTACAAGTTATTTATGAATATATTAGCTGCATGTTTTGAAAAACAATCCACAGATTAATCAAAAGAAGAATCTTAGAAGTTGTCTACTGCTGATAATATTAAGAAGAAATTAGGCTGGCCCTTTCCACAGATATTTGAAAATGTCAGAACCTTTGTGTATGTATGTATGCGTATGTGTGTGTGTATATATATATATATATATATATATATATATATATATATATATAGACATACATACATAGTATATTTTTCAACAATTGTATAGCGTACAATATTTTTCCTTTAGGTTATAGACTTCCAGATGAACCATAGAAAACGCTTCTTCAGTCACCTCAAGGATATGGTATGTAAGTTTATTTTATTGAAGGAAGAGGAAAAAATTACATTTTCATACATACTACACTGTACAATGAGTTCGATATATCATGGGTATTAATTTTTGCTTTTGCATACAAATTTAATTTTCATTTTTTTAATTCTTTGACTTTAGAAATATTCTTTTTACTTGTTTAGAACAATTATTGTTCATTGGATCTTTAAATATTTTGTTTCTATAAAGTCCACAAAAATTGTGAATTCATGTTATTTTAAAAATAAAATTACATGTTATTGTTTCTTAGTTGTCCAGTAATGTTATACCTGTAATCATGAAACTTGGAACACGAATACATCTTGACAAGTACTAAACCTTCATCACAAAAGTAGGACAGTGTGTCCCATATTTCATTCTGTACTAAATTAGTTCATTTTAGTGTAAGATAATGTATTTCTCAGAGATTATAGCACACCTGAAATTACTTATGTCTCTAATTAATTGCCATTGCCATAAGCATACTCATCTTGTTTTTGTCAGCATAGAAAATGATCTCTTTGCATCTGCAATGTTGTGAGTGAGTGGTAAACATGCAGTGGCCACAATAGTTCAGCATGTTAATTTTGGAATTGAGCTCTTCATTCATGCATTGTTTTGATGCAGGGTGGTGTTACTAAGTCATTGAATGACCAAAGTCAGTGTCTTATTTGTGATATAGACACAGAAAAAATATTTCCTGATGCACTTTATAAAGACAAACTCCATTGTACTTCATAAAAACAAGCTCCATTAACTAGGAATCCTAAAATTATATTGGCTGGGTTTACCTGCATCAACATCGGCTCTTAATTCCCGGAATCACAGCTGGATTCAACATTTTGCATTCAAAATTGAATCAATTTGCACACACTATAAGAATAATACATGAAGCAAAGTCCAACTTCACAAAAACATTGCTGTTGATCATGGACTAGCCAATAAATTTTGATAAAAATGATTTAAATATTGGAGCAACTTGTTTTATTAATTAATGTTGAGTTTTTTGTGGCAAATCTTTTGTGAGATTGCAGGTTTTATTGACTGAAGTCTGAAATAAAGTTTTTATTATTAGTATTATTATTTGAAAGAGTGTTTATTCATAGGGAATCTTTGAATTTAACTTCAGACAAATTGGGTTGTTCCACTTATTTACATTACCTCTGTAAATAAGTCTAATGGGAGCTCCCACAACAGATTTATAACAAAAGATAGCATTGATGTTGTCAGTCAGCTATGTCACCTATGTAATAGAGACTGCTTCTCTCAGATAGACTTGCCTTTTAATCCCCTGTACAAACTGCCCTGAGGTGATAATTGTCCATGACCATTAAAAACAATTGTTTATACAGGTTATAGGTGTTTATTATTGTGTCAAGAAAGCTCTCTCTCTTTAATTACTAAGTGGATTGCAAATCATCCTTTCTTAAACATTACACAGTTGAGTGGCATATTTAAGAGGCAAATATCAACCTTAAACATTACATTGTCAGGGGTTTTGGGGAGGCAAAAATCAAAGTTTTGCATGATACGTTCTGGCAGGTATGAATATGGATTGAAAGCAATGAACTTGAAGTTTAGTATTATATATTTTTTTCCTATTTAAAACATTATCCCCAGTTTGGTACATAACGCAGTCAGCATTTATGGACCGCAAATGTCACATTATGATTGGGAATTACTGTACTTGAGGAGTGTACTGCATGCACATTGTGTGAGGGCCAATCAAGATAATTACAGATGCATGAATTATGTTTCAAATAGTGGTCACACCTTCTATTACTTCGGGGCTACTAAAAGCTTGTGACTTCACCCATGCTTACTGGGGTGGACAGTAAGTATAGCTTCTGCCTTGTAAAAGAGATGACCTTTCATGAAGCCATACAGATTGTACAGATGCCCTAATGAATTTATTTAAGTTTTGGTAAGGTACCCTCTTATTAGGGAGTGAAGGTATCTACTTGTGAGAAGGCATTTAAGGTGGTGACCACTTATCCAGAATGTTTATACTTGTCAAAATGAAGATTTTCTTTTTCTCAAGTTGTACCTATATTTTATCCATTTTTGACTGATGTATGGCCATTTATATAGCACATCAGTAAGATTTTATGATCATCTTCGCACTGCAGTACTTCTATTATTTATCTGTTATTTGGCATGGGATTTCACAAAAGGATCTACAAATATTCCTTTACTGGTATGTACATAAATTCTTACTTCTTCATGATGGCTTACTTTGTGCCTGATGGTGTTACACACTTCTTTATTTCACATCACATCACATATTTGTGATGTGGTCCATGTAAGAGATGCCAAGGATGGTTCTGTAGCATCTCGTTTCAAGTGCCTGGGTTCTAAGTTGTAATCCCGCTGTCAGGGTCCAGACCTCACATGAATACGAAAAGATTGAGGTGACTAGTGCTCTCAGTAGCCTGATTTTAGCTTTCAGACAGATATTCTTATCTCTCCAGATGGATGTTAGCTTTGACATCTTTAAGGTGACAGATACATTTGTACCCTTTTTGTGATTTAAGAATCCAAACTGTGCTTGTCCATTATTTGTAAGTTAGTAATGTGTAGTGGATCTCTTTATGCTTTGTATCATTCCATGGAGAAATAGAAACTGTCACATCAGTTGCTAGTAAAACAGGCAATGAACACTGCAAGTCTGATGTTTTTTGTTGTTAAAATTTGGCATCTACTAAATTAATTGTTGGAAAGTTTATATTTTTAAGGCCAGGAAACAGGCAGCATTCATTAAAAAGCAGAATTCCATGACACAACAGCTACAAGAGTATGAAAGGTAAATGCTTGATCTGACTTCAAAACAAATTCAGATACTTTAATTAGTTTTCACTTAAAAATGGACAAAACATTTCATCTTTAAGACCATGCTTTATCCATGTATCTGGACTCAAGATTCTACCATATTTATTTGATTCTGATTTTAATAGCCTTAACAGAAAACATCAATTTTGTAATATTTGCTGATTTCAATCATTTATGAGAAAACTAATCTTTTATTCATGCAGTTAGTCAAAATTGCTTTCAGATTAATTATTCTAGGCCAGCTTTAAGAGGATATTGCATTTTGCATATTCTCTTGTCTGTTCATGTCTTTATTCATGACATCCACAAAATTTTTGACCAGTTTCACATAGAGCCATGAAATGTTGTAATGTGGATGCACGATCGGAAGCACAAGACAGTCATACCAAAACTGGGCCACAGTGACCTAAATTATTGTTGGTCCATGTTTAAGTTACTTCAAATGTGCAATGAAAAATATCTTTAAGCATTCATTATTATTTTATTAAACTGAAGAAAGACTCCATAGCTGATTGACCATGCTGTGAGATCTATCACTATACTACTTCGGTTCTAAAGAAGAAAATTGTTTTGGCATAAATGCTGAGTAGGAAAAATGTACTGAGTCACCTACATACATCAATAAATACCACACGAAGGAATTTCCATTTTTTAAAAATACTTTCTTGACAATTAAAAAATGATGCATAAGGGGAAAATTGGAGAGAAATTTCTAAACTTTAATAAAACTTTTGTTGCAGAGTCACTTAATATTTAAATGAAAATATGATTTACTTTTATCTTTTATTTTATAAACCTTTTATCAGATTTGAAAATCTTAATGTTTTATATTTTATTTTGTAGTTATGCTTGTATGTGTTTTTGGGAAGGGTTTATCTTTCAAACGTTTTTAATACTATTAGACAATTTTGTGTAACATAAATCCAAACAAAATGTAACCTGATTATGTGTTTCTTATTGTTTAATTTTTTTTTCTTTTGAAATTACTTTTAAAGTTAGCAGTATTTTTAATCAAAATGTATATGTATATTTTTAGCTCTGCTGGTTCCAGAAATGATGATTTTTTTTCCCCCAACCATGAAAAGTCCTTAATTTTTTCAAATATTGATGAAAATCAGGAAAACCCCATGAAATCTTTCATCAGTACTTCATGCCTTAAACAGTCACGTAATTGAGTCATAACTAAACTGATCGTGAGCTAAATTTATTGAGGTCTAACCAGAATATTTGGAAGGTGTAATAATGATCATTTGGGTGCTTGCAATAAACATATTTGCTGCGTAAATCCAAATGCTCAGTGGATTAGATTCGTCTAGTAGACTTTTATTTTCAAAGTCAGCTTGATATCCATATATTTCTGTATATGGAAGGTATGAAAACCAGTTTAGCATCACAAAAGCCCAACATGGTGGTGGAAAAACATAGCCATTTGCCAGATGGCCTAGTAAACTTTAAACATTGTTAGATCGAGTGATACATGCATGAAATCAATATGAAAATTACTTATTTTCTCAGAAATTGTGACTATTATAATAGTATTGTATTTTAAACTGTTGAAGGACAAGACAAAACTATGTTGTTGATGAAATGTGACCTGATACTTGCAATCTGCATTGCTAGTCACTTGAGTACACAAATTTAACAACTCAGATTTTCAAATGTTGTGGAGACATTTTTAAAAAACATCTTAAATGTAAGTCATATACTGGTTGTAATAAAAATTCAAAACCAAAAGAACACACAATTTTCCATGTTTTTATATTTCGAGAACAAGTAATGGAGTTTTATTGTATCAGGTGACTGCCACGTTGACATGTATTGTCTGCTTGATAAATCAGATTGGCCAGAATGCTGGTTTTTACAAAAAGTATCTGAATTTCATTTAATTTATAATTTAATTTCTGTACAACAACATTAAAAGGAGTTTGTTGTTTTTTTATAATGTGACTATTAGACTTCCTATGTCGACGTTTGAGATTTGTGAAGTCATGTGACTATAGTAATGCAAATGGCGTTTACCGGATCCGGTTTCAGCTAGTCTGTCAGTGGATTATAGACATACTGATTATAATACTTGCCATTTCTGAGAAAATAAATCATTTTCCTATAAATTTCATGCAGGTATAAGTCAGTATGACATTACATTTACATTTTCTAGGCCTGCTTTTAAGCGACTACTACCTCATTTGTGTCACTACCATGCATTAGTGGCAAGTTCCAAATTTTCTTTATACAGTTGCAATGACCCCACACCCCAACCTAAATGTATAAATATGAAAAATTTGGTGGGAACATTGGTGGAAACCCAGGTTAGAAAACGACTGCTATTTGTTTTAAGCCAAATTTGTAGTCCAAATTGTTGAATCTTAGAGCTGAAATGAGAAATTGGCATCCCATGTATTATATGTTAAAAACTATATGAAACCCTGTATCAATACAGGTTTGGGTACTGGTTTAACAAATTACAAGAAGACAAGTTGATTTTACAGAAAATTCATTACTTGTTGTTTATACAACAGTATAAAATTTTATAGGTCTTTTGTCATAAATTAAATTGGTGGTCTCAAATACGTGGTCCACCAACCCTTATCCTGTGGCCCGCAAAATGATTGGTGTCACAAGGTGTCATGTGTCAGTAAAATCCCAAACAGCCTAATCTTCTTAAGACGATCTGGTTAAATATTCCATCATTTAAAAAACATTTTCAAAAGGTTTGATTTAAATCATCAGTTTCTCAAACTCAAACCACATTCAGGGCAACATGAGAACATTTTTGATGGTCTGAGAGCTGCACCACCTTTGTCAGATAAATTCAGAGTTAAACTCTTTTTGTTAAAAGACAAGATTCTAATTATTTATGTTTATTATTTTTTTTATACTGTAATAGGAAATGTTTACTTTCTATAAGATGCATATATATATTAGGGCATAACCGACTTTTGATCCGGAAATCGGATTCCACCGGATAGTATGAACTTCCGATTAATCGGAGTCGGACAAGGCAGGAACGACCGATTCGGATAATAAAAATAATAAAGTTGAATTTCTATAGCACCATGTCTAACACTGCGTGTCATTCGATAGTGCGTTAATAATGTTAAATAAGAAGTCAGAAAAGTTCAATATGGTCAACACAACCACGCTGTGAGACAATCTATTTGAACGGAAGGGTGAAAACCGGAAATGAAGCCGGATATGGTAAAGTACTAAGTAACATGCTAGACACGGCAAAACCAGATACCAGAAACCCGGAAACGGAAGATGAATTTTTTTAGAAAAAAAAATACGGATTTAGCATTTCCGATTAATTGAATCATATCCGGAATCGGAAAAATTTCATGCCCAAAATCCGGAATCGGAAATCGGTAGAAAAATGCTAATCGGTTATGCCCTAATATATATAAGGCTTGAAAGGAAACATATTTAATTTAGGTTCATTATGTTGTTCCCACTTAGTAACCTCATGCATGTTAGCCAAATAAAGTTAGCTTGAAAAACTAAATCCTCATCCCTAATGAATGGCTAGGTCAGCATAGGATTTTCACCAGGAGACTTTGTATGAGACCTAATTGGTAGCAGGGTACTAATATTACATCCAATATGACTGCCACAATGATATTTACCTACTTGTACTAATCTGACATCCAGCATGTTGATAGGAAAATCCTGTTATTGCTGATGAATATCAAAAATGGTTTCAACACTTAGCAATTAAATAGAAGCAATTGTTTTAACTTAAATTCCCTGGGGAAACACTCTACCCAGAGCACCAGTCCCATTCAGGGACTTTTGTTGAAGTTATTGTCACATTTCTGACAAAAAGAAAACTACTCTAAGTCCAAATAAAATGGCTTTTGTTAATTATGTAACTGAAGCAATCTCACCCAAAGCAATAGGCCATGTTGTGAGCACAATTTATCAGTGCTATTAATGAGCTGCAGAAATATTGATCTAAAGTATTGTGTGTGAATTTTACTTGGATACTCAATTTGTCTCAATAGTAACATTATTTATTTTGTGGTCCATCATTATTTCCACATCAGGTACATTCTTTCTTGTTTGCATTAGTTTACAGCTGCCAAGACCAGCAGCATGTTCTTTCTTGGAGACAGACAAGAACAACATGAAATTCATTTTTGCAAATGGATTTTTTAATCTTTCAAACTGAAAAAAACATTAAGTATAAAACACTTGATGTGACTGAGCACTGTTTTTGACTAAGCTTTGTTACAGTAACTATTATTTTCTCATTTGAGTGACATGTACTTTCAGCTATCCATTAGCAGCAGAGAGGGTGAACCCTACAACGAGCGTGAAAGCGTCGAAATCGTACAAAAGCGTCGACAACCAAGCACAAAACCAAAGAAAAACGTCGAATCGTAAAAAAAGCGTCGACAACCAACGCTTCCTCGTCTACGCCAGCGTCGTTGTCATCCACCCTCTCTGCTGCTATGGGTTAATAATTTTTTTGCGAGTTTAACCGAATATTTGATCCAGTCCGATACGATATCGTGTTCGAGGATCATGTCAATTTATTGTTATAAATCCATACGGGGTTGACAGAGCGTTACTAAAGAAATTTTTAAATTGATTGAAGTCCATATCAGAGCACCATGTCTGCCAAATATTTCGTAACGTATGTGTATCAGCACCGTTAAACACAGCAAGAATATTACAGCTATCTCTGATCACTTTTGGAATCTGAGTGTATCGTTGAGTGACATATATCACGTCGGTGTTTTTATGCCTGCCTCTGGAAAAGATCCTAGCAGGATTTTTTTGATTGTCTAACATCACATCGTCATATACGACTAAATTATTAATTTTCCCATCAAGGTCATCCACGGATGGTGCCTCGTCAATATCAGTTATAAAATCAATGGCGTTCTCACCCTTAATTTCTGATGCATTCTCGTTAAAATCCTTTAACACTTCATAACATCGTTGATCATCTACACTAGGGGCAATTAAATACAACTTATCCCACTTCATCCATCTCATTATTAAATTGAGTAGCAATTGCGTCTTGCCGGATCCAGATGGCCCGATTATAATCATCCGGATAGAGTTTGGTAGCGCTGCATGATGCTTAACCGGTTCTCTTGCTTTAGTCGCTGAAAAATCAATTATATCCATATCTCTGTACATAAATTATGGATCTATATTGTGTGAAGTGTAAAACGCGTACTGGCACAGATGACTTGACGACGATTACAACTAGAAATAACTGATCAGCGCTTTCTGGTAAATGCGTGCAATGTGGTACAAAAAAATTTAGATTTATTTCTACAAAATCAAAGATTTTACAATCCGGAGATGTTTTTAAAAAAAACGAGGAGGTGATATCGCAGCCAAATTGGCAAAACTCCCTGGAACCCCATGGGCAAAGTACCCCGGAGAAAAGCACCTTCCAGGATATAGCTACTGTGGCCCCGGAACACGATTAGATATCAGACTTGATGATCAAAATCAACCCAGATCCGGCGAGTATCCGATAAACGCCATTGATAAGGCGTGTCACGCTCATGATGTTGCATATAAAAGCAGCAATCTGCAACACAGGCATCTCGCAGATGTGAAATTAATTCATGCGTTAAATGCTATTCCTGATAAATCTTTCAAAGAAAAATTGGCTTCGTGGTTGGTAAAATCAGCTATGAAAGGCAAATTGATGATGGGTGCTGGTAGTTAATAATATGGAATCTATTTATTATTCTCCAAAAGGATACTGGAAGGGTAACGCTGCAATCAATAAACTCGCCAACGCCGCAAAAGTGAAAAAGTCTACTGCGGCTAATTGGTTATCCAAACAGGCACTATGGCAGATTTATCTACCACCGCCTAAACAAATCAATTTTTCGCATTTTGATGTTACCGGACCCAATGAAGTTCATCAAGCTGATTTATTGTTTTTACCACATGACAACGGTTACAAATACGCGCTAACCGTAGTTGACGTTGCGAGTCGATACAAACAAGCAGAACCGCTAAAAACAAAGTCAGCTACTGAAGTAGCTTCTGCATTTGAAAAGATTTATCGAAAGGGTCCTCTGCGTTGGCCGAATCTGTTACAAGTTGATCCTGGCAAGGAATTTCAGGGTGCAGTGTTATCAGCGATGAAACATCATAATGTCACCATCAGACGAGGGCATACTGCGCTACATCGCGATCAGGCAATTGTTGAACGATTTAATCGGACTCTTGCTGAGCGGTTATTTGGATATCAATACGCGAAGGAGTTTATTCAGGATAAAAGATCCCGTGAATGGGTTAAGAGATTACCAGCTGTGATTACCGCGCTCACTAACGAGATTACTCGAACAATTAACATGAAACCTGTCAACGCGATTAAGAAAGCGTCCATACCAAAAATGGAAATCCAAGGAATTTCACAAAAAGATTTCAAAGAACCAATTCTTGGTAGTAATGTCACTGTGAGATATTTATACGAACCAGGAGAGCTTGAAGGTGGCAGAAAAAGGGCTACTGATCCTATTTGGAGTGTTACTGCACACAAGATATCTACTATAACACGATCAACTGGTAGACCAGCAATCTATAAACTGGATTCAACTGCCCCTCAGCGGGGTTTTACACGCGAACAATTACAAGTGATTCCTGACGATACTCAATTGCCACCTCATGGTCTTAACTAGCACCCCTTCGTCTGTTGCACTCAAGACAAGTCAGCATCACATTGTTTCTGACATGACCAATGCTGCTATTCTTTCTGTCTACGGTAAATTGGCGAGGATCTTTATCCGAATATTGCCAACGCATTATACAATTGCAACTCGCGCAGTGATTATTCTGTTGTTGTTTCAGCGTAATTATTAATTTAGCATCAATGTCAAATTCTCTATTATTTTTCGTATCCTGTTGTTTATAACCGGAGAGTTTTTTATTAATGATGCTAGCATCATCCATTGTAGTGTCATCATCGTCACCAATGATTTCATCATCGCCTGACTCTGTCAGGACAACTCTTCGAAGTTGATTTAATCTCCTCACTCTGGATACTGCAAGATAGACTAAATTCGACCATTCGATGCGATTATCTACCATCCAAACAATTGTATCCGATATAGTCAATCCCTGTGAAGAATGTATCGTCGCTGCGTATCCTAGCATCCACGGGGATTTATTAGCACGCAATGCATCTTCAACAACGCTGCTATCAACCAGCACAATATCATTTAACACGAGAATCTGCTTTTCACTCTTCCCTGGAATATCAACTTCAGTATTCTGCTTTCGTGTATCCGAAGGCCTATAACACAACGGTACTGGAAGTGTTGCAAATTTTTCTTTATGCGTTTCAAATAACTTCATCTGAAGTGTGTCTCTGACTATTTTTCTACTTGCTACTATCAAATCATTTGGTCTCCACGTTTCCCAAAAATCATTCATGGGAGTTTCTGAAATTATTTCACGCGCTATTTCACATTGGATTTTATCCGGTTGTAATCTAATTAGCGCTTTGAACTCGCGTAATTGTTCATCAAGTGATCTATAATCAGTAGTAATTTCTTCATAGTAGTCTACAAAACCCTTTAGCCATTCATGTGGAGATGCACCGACAAATGGTGGTGGTTGGCCGTGATCACCGCACATGACGACTTTTGTGTTTTTGTTTAACAACCATTCGAGAAATGTTTGTAATACTCTCAACGATACCGTGCATATTTCATCCCAAATTATGATTTCAGGAATGAATTTATCGCCCATTCGATCAGGGGTCCATTCATCGCCTTTCCATCGAAAGAAACTGTGATAAGTACAGGCATTTACCCCTCGCTGTATCATCTCTCTGGCGAGTCTGTGAGTCGGTGTTAACACAATCATATTTGACCGACGATATAATTCAATTGCACTAGTTGTCTTTCCTGACCCACCACAACCGTTTAAATAAACTGTCTTGTATCTACATATTGGATCAGATACCGGTGGTGCATTAGAAAATTCTGATTGAATCTTATCACACTTTAAGTACTTTTCATCCATGGTAACATCTGCCGATTCACAATACTCATGTAGTTTTTCCTTTTTAAATCGCCAACGTCCCCACGCTTCCTCCTGGGATGTGAATTTAGCTACATCTGGTTTGTATTTCTCGTGGATATAAATAGAATCAGTGGCTACTCTAACTGCGTTATTAGGAAATCTATTTATCATCGAAAATAAATTGATAGAAGCATAAGCTAGCATAGAACTTCTCAGATGTGTGTACTGGGAATTATATCCATCACAATAGGTAACAACCGTACCCAATTTCTCACCATTGGATAGAAAAGCGTCTTTACGATTTACAAGTTTTCCCTGTTTCGTTAAATCCGTTACAATAAAATCGTATTCAGCGACGTCTATGATCAACCGCGAGGAATATTTTGCATTGTCGTATCTTCCACCCTGGGTAAATTTACCGATTATTCTTCGTCCAAAATCTTTTGCTTGTTCTTTTTTAATTTCAAATAACTTCTTAGACCAATTCATGACTTCTTCCTCGCTGAAATCTGGAAACTGTTTTCGCTGTTCGCTAATTATACGATCTAGATTGGGTTGTGGTAGCCAAACTTCTTTCTGAGCTCGATAGCATATAATAGCTTCGGAAACAATCAACGATTGTAACATCTCACAATCAATCATATATCGTAGTAACACTATTGGCATCCAGGCCTTTTCAGATATATGTCTACCAAGCCAAACATAACTACACGGATGTAACCCTGTAGCGAGTTCAAATGATATCACACGAGCGAATCCGGTTAAATCAAAATCAGGTAATGGCCCATTAATCGCAACACGAGTCATTTCATGCGTGGGGTGTCCAAATCGTTTAAAGTATTCAGCGGCTTCTCCATATCCAAGAAAACTCCCTGGATAACACGCAGCTATATCAATTGAAATCATACCATCACGTGAGTATTTTGTATTCCACAGTCCTCCATGACTAAATTCGACGCAACTCAATTTAACATCCTCGAGAAAATCACTTCGTGTTGGACGCCATGAGTTTTTTTCTCTTGCGAAGTGAGCTACCACTGATGGAATAGTAAAACTATCCGTGAGTAGTTTTTCATGGAAACTCTCCGGTGAAAAATCATTAGCGATTTTTCTCATTCTGTTATCTAATTCTTCAACGCGATATAATTCACCATTTGGTCTTACAAATTGATCAAATCCTATTTCGGGATCTTCATCACTTCTAAGTAACCACACTGACACAGGATCATCTTTACACAACGCATGAATAGCATCGAATAATTTCTCATTATAAAAAACATCTCCGACGAATTCCTCGGGGATATATCTCACGGTTCTATCTCGTGGAAATATTGTTACTGCAGGTGTCCACGCGTGTTCGTTATGATCAATAATTTGTATTGGAGCTCCATTTTTGTTATATTTCGGTTCGTATAAAACTTCTCCGGTTATCGTCATTACTGATATTGGGAATCTTAATGATGTTTCTAATTTAGCTATATCAGAAATCTTTGCACCGTGCTGTTTGACTGTCAGTTCCCATTCGGTTATTTTCCTACGTCACAGATCAGTTAGTTTATTTCCTCGGGATGCATTTGTGAAGTGTTCCATTACCCATGTTGCTACACAATTCAGTGAACTAGAATATTTCATAGGAGCTAGTTTTGCGATATCGGGTTTATCATTTAACGGATATATCCCATAAACGATTGCTGTTACAGGATAAGATCTCTCGTAGTATGGTTTGTCGATTCCAGTTAGAATTCCTGGTTTGGAATCTCTACTCAGCGTGATTGTTTTTTATCCTTGAGGATTGGTTGAAATTTATCCCTGATAATCCATTTACCTTCGACTTCGATAATGAATTTTATTCTGAAAAAAATACTTCTGATGGGAATTGCTTTGCAATTTACCCTTGGATTTCCCGCCAAGGTGTGAAATGATCTCAGCTGCTCTTTCATCATTCATGGTAGCATCGATGTTAGGTACATTGACATCCTCGTGTATAATTCGAAATGTCGACCAACAGTATGCTGCACCATCTCGGTAGAATTCATTAAAACACTCCTTGATTTTACTTAGTATAGTTCTGTCACCGATTAGACGTTTTGGTGTATCAGAGACTCTATCGAGATTGAATTTAGCATTTTTCCAAGGTTTGATTTTCGATAATCTCTTGAACTCTTCCATGTTATAATTAAAACAAGTATTTAAATAGAAAAATATAGTATAATGAATCACTGCAAGTGGCTTATGATTGGATCAACAACCCCGTGTAACAAATCATGCAGAAGCGAATTCTGTGGGCATCATTTACAAAGCGTTCGGCGAGGAAGTTTTGGTCCTCTCCCATGCCTCCAATGTGGCGCTGGGGTAAGGGGAAAATCACAATTATGTCTCTGTTGCGGCGGCAAACAATACAGGGAACTAAAACGCTATTATGACAAACGAATCATTGACCCCAACGACCTTGATAAAATCAAGGACAAAATCATCAAAACCCCTCAAGACTACATTGATAGACTTATAATTAAAGCAAATAATAAATTAGACAAATAGTATTATTATACAAATGAGCCAAGATTTCAGACCTCACCCAGTGCTTGTTAATTATGAAGCATCCCGTGATGGTGTTATTAGAAATTGCAGACTAAAAGAACCGGTTGGGTATCTGAATAATATGGGGTATTTGATGTTTTCAGCTGGGAGGAAGAAGTATCTCTGTCACAGAGCCATCTATGAAGCATTTTACGGATTAATCGAAGACGGATTTGTGATTGATCATATCAATAATAACAAGACTGATAATTGTCTTGAGAATCTTCAAGCCGTCTCGCAACGCGATAACCTTTTAAAAAGCAACGCTGGTAGACACGCAAAACACCCTAGGGGGGTCAAATCGTTTGATTTAGAAACCAGCGAGGAGAAAATATTTCAATCAATAAATGAAGCCAGTAGATACTTTGACATTTATGGGGCTTCAATTCGATTTGTTGCTGAAAATATAATTAAAACTGCTCTGTCGAAAAAAAATGGTCATAAAGTAAAATTTGTATACACCTGAAACTATTCAAGGGAGATAAATCCCCATGGACAAATCCGCCGCAATTCACACTCTACCTACTAAGTTCCCTTGTATTATGACATCAAAGGAATTTTCTGTCTGCTCTTACCTGTACAGAGAGGTATAATTGACTTGGCGCGCGCACGTGACTGTAATGGAGTATGATAGTTTCGGTAGAGCTGTATTTTTATCAACTTTAAATAATTCTAAAATGTTTTATTGTCGCTTCGGCTAAAACTGCATTTATTTAAACAGTTGTATTTATTTAGACCATCTATTAATACACTTTCAGTACAGACGTTCTTTATAATCCTTCCGATAAGAACCATATGTACATCGCGAGTGGTTTCTATTCATTGAAGTAGGTGGGCGTGGTTAAAATTCCTGTATACAGCTCTTTGTGATCTAATCGATAATTTATTTGTCTAGTCACTGATAGTTACATTATATTTTAAACTGCTCCGATTTTATGTTTTCTGGATAGTTACAACAGTTAAATTATTATTCGTTTTCTTAAATACGATAGTAAAATTGTCTATTTTAAAAATCTCTTAATAGATATATATATTAACAATCTCTATTCTGTATGACGGCTCCGTGGTGTAATGGTAGCGTGTTTGTCTTGTAAACATAGCTATCAACTACTACATGTTCGGTCCCCATAGCAGATACATTATTTGATGGCGAAACGGAAGATGTTTTTTCTATTAATTGGGGGAGAGGGGCGGTCCCCCTCAGCCAAACCAACATTGTAACTCATGCTATTGCATTTTCGGTAGCGTGGGTTGGTGTTTTTTCCAACTCATGCAACCATGAATTTGATTTCATGGGTTGCCATGTTGGTTTGGTTTACCATGCCCACACCACATAACATCCAATAAACATATACCTTCTGAGAGATCTAATTCAGCCTTTGCTGAGTTAGACCCCTCGCCGGAGATTATGTGTTTGTCAAAGTAAAATTGGATGTAAAATAAATGGTATAAATTGATGCAAAAGCTCTACATTCACATGAGGAACCCCACAGGGTAGCACAGAATGGGCTACCGGCTAATAGAAACGGTGTTAGGGTCACAAAAAGGCATCTGGAATGGATAGCCAAAAGAAAAAGGCATCTGGAATGGATAGCCAAAAGAAAAAGGCATCTGGAATGGATAGCCAAAAGAAAAGACCCTAGCAAAGACACAAAGGCCTGAATAAGGGACTCATGAATGAATAACCGCTCATAATTGATATCATTTATTTTGCATTTTTTTTTAATAATTAGAGATACAGTATACTATATTTATATAAATATAAATAATGGATATCAAAGATGTAAATGCTATAATTGCCGAAATCTCAAATTTAAAAAATAACGGGGTAGTATTATCTGAAGGTCTCGACTGTGACAAGATTACCTCGGAATATGAAGATATTGAGTATCAGTCTAGTAAGGGTCGTTATGTTTTACCTAAAATGTACAGACTCGTGAAAGGAATTCAAAAGTCCATCTATGCTTGTTTGTACGGTAACGATATTGATGTATTTATAACGCTATTTAGCACCGTTGAAGCAATACGTCAAAAGCTCTGCCAAGAGTATCAAAAACAAGCTGAAATTAGTTCTAAGGTTCGTGATCTTAAAAAAATATTAAACGAGGAAAAACCAGTATATTAACCACGTGAGTGATAGGCTTTCAGTAAATAATTTAAAAAATAATTTTTTTTTAGCGTTTTTCGTAACACTCACATGGGATTTTCTCCTGAAAGGATAATCAGCAGTTTGGGCCTGCTTATGCAGTTATGTGCATAATGGATGATCTGGTCGTAGTAGCAAGTAATCACCGCGATGCCTCCATTTTTACGTAGTTGTTGTTGTTGCCGCGTCGTTAACACAAATCGTTCATCGCCGTTCTCAGATATTACAATTCTGAAACCCCCAGCGATGTTATTTCTGAAACACTCGCGGATGGCATCGTACAGTTTAACCCTGTCAGAGATGGATACGTTAGCTTGATGGTACATTATTTAATAACTAAGTTATTTAATAACTAAGCTTTTAATTGTGATAGTTTCACATTTGAAAAATTAGTTCACAAACAATATATGGTAGGTGAATCGCTTACAACTAGATTAGCCCGAGAGCGGCTAGCAGCAATTAAAAAGTTTATACCGGTTCGAGACAGAGTTCGCGAGAAACTTCAACAACGACAACAAGCGCAGACTGACTTTTCTGTGTCAAGTGAACAACTGTTCGCCCCGGTAACTAAGGCGACCAGCGATGTGAAAACAGCAACTGAACGAGCAATATTTGGGGATATTCCTGAGGAAGGCAAGCGACGAGAAGTGCCTGTTCTTGGTGTGCTTGAAAAAATTGCAGCAGAGACCGAACAAACAAAAAAGTCTTTAGAAACACTTCCAGTAGATATAGTAACTACTTCACGGCAACAACAAAAAAAAGAGCGAGTACTAGAAGAACTAGGTGCTACTACAAGAAAACCAAAAGAAGAAGAAGACGTTACTATAGAAAAAATATATTCACCGCAAAGTATATTTAAACACTTTATATACAACATAATTAAAGATTATAATGACAATGAGTTAATTGACTTTATCACGCGGAATTTTTCACTCGATCAAAGAGCAGCAATGGTAAACAAAGAGTATAAAAAGTATATAAAAAACGACGAGAATTGGATAAAAAAAATGTACCTGGCAAACCGTGGTAGATTTAGAATCACAGACAGTAACCGTAATAATTTTGAGAGTTTTAAAGACAAAGTATTGAGTAGAATAGAAAAAAGGAATATAGTTGAAGAGGATGAAGAGGAGTCAACTGAAGATGAATATTTAGGTAGCGGCATAGTTGAAAACGCTAGCGTTACTTGTCCTGGTAACATCCTAAGTGATATATCACGACTGGAGGTTCTCATCGGGGGGAAGCGAGCCGGAAACAACTCACCGGAAATAATTAATGAGGCCGCTGATATCTGTAGACGATTATTTGCCGGCGGTATCATGGACATTTATGTATATCGAGAACTCATTGCTGAATTAGTTGAAAATCACAGAGACGCCCATGGTTATTACAGCGATTGATCACTAATTGAAAAATTACTAGTTTTAATAACAAGATGATTATACACTACAACCATGATAAACCAACCCCCGTCTATGTAGTTAATTCACGGTTTCCAGTTTATAGAGCATATTACGGAGATGGTCTCGGTGATACCATTGCGGGGTTATTTACAAGAATGGCTCCCAAGGTGGCGCCGTTAGCTAAACAGTTATCAATGAAGGCCATTGATGTTATTCGTGATAAGGGTATTGGTGCTGTTGGAGATCTCGCCGGAAAAGCGTTTTCAGCTGCGAAGAATAAAATAACATCATTAGTGAGACGAAAAAAGAAACCGTTACCGTCTACAGCGGAAATGCCTGCAAGTGTTAGTAAAATTATAAATAACGCAGTAGATGAAAAATTAGCGCAATTGACTTCAACCTCTGACCAAAATAACATGATAGCAAACATGATAGCGGGGAGTGGCTTTAAAAAACCACGACGATGAAATCCTACGATTAGCAATGAAAATCTTTCGCGATGAAAATCGTTTACGATTTAGACTCTGATAAATAGAATAAAATGTTCAAAAGGTCACCTGATCCAGCGTTTGATATAGACGCCCCAGTTGGCAAGGATGATTCTGTACGCGATTATCAATATTACGCCTATCATGCAATAGACTCAAATAGTCGATCAAGAATTGAACTTCAAGTCCATGATACCAGTAAATACTTTTTGCCCTGTGAAGCATTTATCGAAGTAGAAGGAGAACTTGTAACAGCTGCTGATACTCCTGCTGTACCAGCACCGTATCCAGCTGGTACTCAAGTCGGGTTTGTCAATAATGGTATCATGGCGCTATTTGAGAGTGCTAGATATCTCATTGATGGAAAAGAAATTGAGTCCATAGATCGCGATGTTGATGTGGCTACGACAATAATCGGGTTAGCGAGATATTCTGATGATTATACAAGATCCGCGGGTCCTTCTATGATGTTTGCAAAAGATGTTACAAATACCGCTGGAGGAAATCCATTTGTTGTAAGACGACCAAAAAAACGTGATAATAGTGATGCTGATGTCGAGGATATGATTATAAACAAAGATGATAATTTCAATCTAGGAGCTGCAACACGTATTTCAATGTTGGGGAGGGGGCGTAAATCATTTTCATGCGCGATTCCACTGCATCACATATTTGGATTCTGTAGAAACGTCAGAAAAGTTATTTATGGAGCGAAGCATACAGTAGCACTGGTGCGAAAGAGTGATGATAATGATGCAATCTGGAGGATTCCAGCAGACAATGCAAATCCCAATGCTGATGCTGGTAAAGTCAATTGAACAAAAATATCATTGTGGATGCCAGTACTAACTCCATCAATCACCGCAGAAGAACGTTTACTATCATTTATGGGTCAAGGGGGAAAATCGTTACTAAGTTGGCTAACGGTAAGTACAGATGTTAAACAATCAAATCTGAACGGGTTATTCACTTGGAACCTAGCATCAAAACAAGGCGTTGCTGCGCCACGTCATATATTTATTACGTTACAGGATAACACAAGAATTGGCAATCAACTCTCCAGCCATATGATATTTGATCAATTAGGTGTTAAAGACGTCTCACTGAGAATAAACGGACAACAAGAACCATCTGAGGATATTCAGCTTGATTACGGTGAAAATCATATTGCACGTGTGTATCATAGATTGTTGTCATTTATGGCACGTGATCAAAATGTTGATACCGGTCTACAAATATCACAGCATGATTTTAAGAATCTATATCCAATCTATTACTTTTCATTGGAACATCTTGATTTAACAAGACAATCTGTTGTTGATATACATTTTAGAGCTAATGTGCTTCGTGGTGCTATTGCTAATTATAGAGCGGTTGCTGTCATTCTCAGTGATAAATCAATGCTACTCGAAGGTGTTGGTGGACGAATGAGAGTAGTTGATGCGCCAGTAGAAAATCTATGATTGAAAATCCTTCGGATTTTTTTCAAAAATATGTAAATGAAACGAGAAGAGTTCCCAATTAGATCAATTGAAAGCATAAATGTGTTTTACAATAAAATGACATATAGTGTTGTTAGTGTCAAGCTGACTGATGGTCAGGTCAAGAAATTGCGATCAAAATCCGCTAAAGAATGTGGAACAACAATAACGTTAAAACCAGCGCAGATGTCCGGCGGTACACATAAAATATCACTGACGGATCGTCAAATAAAACATTTCAATGATGCGCTAAAGAATAAGAGAGGGGTTCAAATTGTATTTTCAAAAGCTGCAGTCGCGAACATGATAAAATCAGGTGGTATATTTCCATTGTTAGCTGCAATACCAGCATTGATTGCAGCGGCTGCCCCAGCAGTGGCGAAAGCGGCAGCATTGGGAGCCGTTGGGACCGTGGCAGGGATGGCGTTGAAAAAGGCAACTGGGAAAGGATATAAAAAAAAGGGAAAAGGTCTAAGACTACCAGGAACCCCGTATTCATGGTACAGCGGGAGATCCGTTCACGGATCAGGTCTAAGAATACCAGGAACAGTTTATTAGTTGAAAACCCAATGGTTGAGGAGTCTATGATTGAAGAGTCTTTGACTCCAATGTCCAATTTTGATTTAATTGATGCTGCTAAAACACTAGCGATAAAAAACTTCAGAGGGGTTTTTATGAGAGATCAATTACTGAGAAAACCTAAACGCGTCGAAACCGGTATCATCAATCTTGATAACAGTAACGGATCGGGAACTCACTGGGTTGCATACGCGATTGATCCACGTGGGATTGTCTATTTCGATTCATATGGGTTAGCTCCGCCAAGAGAGTTTATGCGGTATATAAATTCTTCGATGAAACTCAAAGAGTTTCCGATTTTTTATTCCACGCTGCCAACACAACAATTAAATGATCCACCGATATGCGGCCGTGAAGTATTAAATGTCCTCTCGGAGATTTCATCGTCACAGAAACCACCTCATCTGGTTGTAAATAAATACACGAGTGGGAAATTACAAGGTAATTTTAGAGAATCAATAAATTGAAAATACTAGAGTCTTTACAATAATGATTAATATTTGGGGACAATCTCTGTCAATGTCGGAACCTACTGCGAAAACATCTGCGGGTTCTATCGAGGATGTAAAAAAAATAATTAAAAATGAAATCGCTGAGACGTTAAATTTAACAAGTGTTGACCCGAACGAAATAGTTGTATTTCAAGACAAACAGGGTAAATTGAAAAGCAGTGATGTGTCATTTAATGACATTTTGATACGGCAGCGCGATGCCGCTGAAAACTCTATTGCGCTGTATTCCAACGGTGGACGACTTAAACCAGGCGCACTTGTGTCTACGATCACCGACACGATTGCCACCCACGACAACAAGATTGCCGCCCACGACAACACGATTACCACCCACGGCCGTGAGCTGGATGATCATATACGAGGTTATAATAGTTTTCGCAAAAATGTCGTACATAAATTCTTTGGAACCCCGCTTGTGGTTGGCATGACTCTCGCTGAAATTAAAGACTTGTTGAATTCATTCTTCGCTAACAAGGAAGCTGGAAGGATGATGACTGCTTCAGAAATCAAGGCAAATTATCTCGAGATTTTTAAACTAAGCGAAGATTTTGAGAAGGTACAAAAACTCACAAACGACGTAGTTAGTAAGTTTTTTGGATCCCCACCTGTGGCAGACTCGACTCTCGCTGAAATTAGTGAGTTTATTATCAGGCATACTCACAATGCCTACGTCGCTAATAATTTCTTTGGTGTCCCAGCTACATCTACGATGACTCTCAAAGATATTATTAGTTTTATGGTGAGACAAGCAACACTTAATACCATCGTGGATAAATTTTTGGGGAGAACACGTGAATCTGAAACAACATCGTTGACAGGCCCAACCCTCGCTGAAGTTAAAAGCGCTATTGACGAACAAAAACTCACCAACGAGTTTGTTAAAAATTTCTTTAAGGGTTCTGAAAGTAACAGCGTCGATACGACTTATAGTCGTATCGTTGGGCATTATGTCGTCCAAACAGATTCTGGATTTAACGACCTTGTTAATTCATTTTTTATAGGCCATGATAAAAAAATAATAAAAAAAAGCGGAATCGTAAAAACCTATATCGACGTCATCAACGATGTTAATAGAGTAGACCTTAAATTCGATCTGATACAAAAACCAATCAATGATGCCGTTGTTAGGTTCTTTGGCCCTATCAGACCGAGTAATCTCGACACGTTGATAACCCCAAACCTCAATAAAATTAAGTACGCGCTTGAATAAAAAAAATTTATCTACGACGTCGTTAGTAAGTTTTTTGGAATCCCGTTTAACGCGGTTATATCTCTCACTGCAATTAAGCGCGTGCTTGACGAACAAAAGCTCACAAACGAAATGGTTAAAAATTTCTTTGAGGGTTCTGAAAGCCATAATATCACGACGACATATTCTCAACTCAGCAGGTATTATGCCACCCAAAAAGATTTGAAAATTGACCTCCTTTTGACTTTATTTTTTGAAAGACGCGATAGAACGATAATGAAAGATATCGAAATCAAAAAACCTATCTCGACGTCATCGACGATATTGCTAAACTACGAGAAGATTTTGAAAAGGTAAAAATTCTGCATCCAGACATAGGCGTTAAAAATATCGTGTATACGGTTGATCATGGGACCTTTGATTGGGTAAAAAACTCAAATGCTAAATTGAAAGTCACTAACGTGAAGTGGCCCCATGGTATCTACAGGATGACGTTAATCTCTAACAAGCAATTTGATATCATCGTGAAAGGTAAAACCTACTTTGGTGGCACCGCGACAGTAATTATCGCGGGGGGAAAAGAAGAATTTGAGATTGTCGCGGTTGATAACACCATTAGAAAACATATAACCTGGTGTTTAGAATTCGTAGGTGAAGTAGACATCCCCCTGATCTACTACCCTGACGATGATGAATAATTGAAAACACTAGCGGGTTTAAAATAACAATGTCAACAACAATGTCGATGAAATCAATTGAACCGATAATAACCCCGTTGACGGAGTCAGCGGTATCACAATAGCAGATGACGCCGTCATCGGAATATCGATTCAACACCGTGAAAGAGTTTTCCGCGAACTTGAAATCACTTTCTGAGTGTTATCGTGAAAAAATGAAAAAATACCGACGCAGCGTAGCAATCATCGACATCACCGTGTACTCGGTGTCCAGTGTGATGGCCAGCGCTGGGGTTATTATGTCGACGGTGACCATGATGGCTCCGATTGCAGTTCCAATTGCTATCTCCGCGGCAACAACAATTGCTGCAGTCGTCACCGCGATAACTAAAAAGTTGTCATCGTGTTCTCAGAAAAAACTCAGTGATTATACAGCTCGATACCGGGTGGTATTTGACGCGTACTCGAAATTATCCGAGTTTATCTCGCTGTCGATAGATAATTCAGTGATATCTGATGTTGAATTTTCCACGATGACCCAGTTGTATAACTCCGCGATGTTGAAATTGGAAATTGAAGACAGCGTTAACAATAATGTCACTACAATTCAACGAATTGCAACTGCTTCAACGAATCGCGGAGAATACCACTCCGATACGAACAAGCATGATATCAATAAAATCAACAACTCCTGAATTTAGTGTGAACTTTCCTTCTCTGATTCCATTTCGAGTGTATCATAGCTGGCCTAATATCAGATCTGTTGTATTTGGCGGTCAGCAACCCAATAACGCACTGGTGTTCTCGTATAAGAATAAACCCGATGGCACTCCAGCGTGGGAAACTGTTTCGTTACCAACTGGGTCGTACCAAATTGAGCAAATCGATGCTGAAATTCAGCGTAGAATAAAATCAATTACTGAAAAAGAATCAAAAATAGCTATTAAACTTCATGAACCGACGCTCTCGTCGTCGATCGAAATAAGCACAGAGGGATACATTGTAGATATCTATAACAGCTCGTTAAGAACAGTGTTAGGATGGCCTGAAAAATCACCGGAAAAATCCACTGCCGACTTAACCACGGACGTAAAATCATATCATGAAATCAATCCCAGTTATCGAGATAATTTATCTGATATAAGAAAAGGAAGAATCGGCGATAGATTTATATTTACCAACAAAGACACATTGCAATGGGATTTTATCATTAAAAGAACAGCCGAGTCAGCTGTTACTATTTCATTTACGCTAACTGACGTCCGTGGTTATTTTAATGAAATTAAACAATTATATGACACACAACTAGAACAACTACGGAAAACAAAATTGCAAAAACACGTTGAAATAATAAATCAACTTATATCTGACATGGAATATATCTATGAACTAATTATTCAAACAATAATTAATGACAACAGCGACAATAAACAACGATTCCTAACCGATTATAATATCACAGAAGCCCATCTGCGTAATTTCAAGTTTCCCAAATACAACGCTGATGAACTAGCAAAAATTGTTAAAACCGAGATCAAGGCGCTACAAAAATCAGATTCAACTGTCCTCAGGTATAATAATGATCCAGATGGTGGCGGTAGGCATATTGCCCCGCATAATGTAAATATTTCAACGGTGATTGCGCTCAATTTAGTATGTGATGTAATTGAAGGAAGCTATCAAATTAATCTAGAGCAATCAAATTAAGCTCAGCAGGGATATATTCTTTATTCATTTGCACCAACAGCTCCTCCAGGATACCTAATTATTGAAAATCCAATTAATCCTGTCTACATGCGATGCCATAATAATTCGTTAACGAGAATTAATTTCCGACTCACCAACCAATCAAATAATTTGATTGATCTACAAGAGGAGGTGTTAGCGATTAGTTTGTTTGTGAAATCATAAATGATTTTCGTCCTAAGGACTGGATCAAATATTCGGTTAACCCATAGCAGCAGAGAGGGTGGATGACAACGACGCTGGCGTAGACGAGGAAGCGTTGGTTGTCGATGCTTTTTTTACAATTCAACGTTTTTCTTTGGTTTTGTGCTTGGTTGTCGATGCTTTTTTACGATTTCGACGCTTTCACGCTCGTTGTAGGGTTCACCCTCTCTGCTGCTCCATTAATTGCACTCTGAATATCATAGACTCCATTTCACATGCAACTGGCATGTGGATACATTCCTGTCTGAGTTACTGATCTAATCTATTCCACAGTTAAATAATTTTTTTGCTTGGTCATTTTCATCTTTCCCATTGTTAACACCCATAATATCTTGGAACCTATTTCATCTACACTATCAAAAATTGGTAGTATTTGAATGCATCGTAACCAGTTATACATAAACTAGGTTAATGTGTCCTCATTTTCACACTTGAATGATTATTTGTATGATATAGCACTGCATATATCCTGTGTCTGTTAACAATTCCAATTCTCATACATAGTTGCAGTATGCCTAGCCCTGTGTTGCTCTGGTTCTGGAAGTAAAGTTAACTATATGGTGGATGCTTAATTATGCATGGAGTTCAAGAGCTTTTTACATGTTTGATTGCTTATTACTTTCAGGCCTTTGTTTATTTTATTCTCTCATTATTCTCCTCTACTGTGCTGGTAGAGAAAAATTGATTGAAAAACATGTCCATGACTCATTCATGTCATATTTAACCAAACACTTGCTGTTAGACCCTAATCAATCAGGCTTTAGACAGAAACATTCATGTGAGACTGCCTTGATCTCCCTAACTGATAAATGGCTTCAAGCACTTGACCAAGGTAAAATAATTGGATCTGTATTTGTAGATTTCAGGAAAGCGTTTGACATGGTGGATCATGAAATCCTTTTGAAGAAGCTAAAAATCTACCAATGCGATGAAAAAACAGTTAGATGGTTTACTTCATACTTAAGTGAGAGAACACAACATGTTTATATAAATAACGTTCTGTCCGAACCTGAAACAGTTAGATATGGAGTGCCACAAGGCTCAATTCTAGGTCCATTACTATTTATTTTATTTATTAACGACCTACCACTTTTACTAAGAGACTCGATATCATCTACAGATCTCTATGCAGATGACACAACATTATCAGACATCCAAAACACAAAGCATGAACTCGAAATTTCTTTACAGAATGCATTAAACAAGCTGGAAAACTGGTGCACATGCAATGGCATGGTAGTAAATACTGGTAAAACTAAAATATTACTTATCTCAACAAGGAAAAAAAGGAAAAATCTTGATAGCAATGAACTATGTCTAAGATGGAAGGATAAAAATTTGCAAATGGTGTGTCACGACAGACTACTTGGTGTTTCGGTAGATAATAATCTATCATGGACTGATCATATCAAACATACCGGTAAAAAGGTCAATTCAAGTTTATGGCTTCTCAGTAGGATAAGACATTTTCTCCCTGAAAGGCACAGAAAATTATTTTATAACAGTTACATACAACCGTATTTTGACTACTGTAATACAGTATGGGGTAATTCAAATGATAAAAACATATTAAAGTTGGAAAAAATTCAGAAAAGAGCATTAAGGCTAATATCAAACCAGAAAGAAAGCAAGGAAAATTTAGCTGGTAAGTTAAAAATATTACCTATTAAAGACCGAATATGTTTAAGAAAAGCCAAATTAATGTACAGGATATCCAATAATAGTGCTCCTGAATATTTACAATCCCTATTCCAGTATAGGCTACCTGGTAATACACCCAACCTGCGATCAATATCTGCAAAACAGTATAAAATTCCCAAACCAAATAAGGAATTATTCAAGAAAAGTTTCCAATACTCTGGAACTTTGCTCTGGAATAGTATTCCAGTTGAGATTAGAAATGCCCACTCTATTTCCATCTTCCAAACCCAATATATCCAGTGGCTTCAGAGATGCTGTTGAATTAAATAAATTCCTTGTATGAGGGCCTCAAGGTAGATTAGTTCTTAGCTAATTGTGTTACCCTCTTTAAATAAAGTCATTATTATTATTATTATTATTATTACTGAGATTGTATAGACATTTAATATTGTTGCCTAATGACATATCACATACTGAGATTGTATAGACATTTAATAGTGTTGCCTAATGACATATCACATACTGAGATTGTATAGACATTTAATATTGTTGCCTAATGACATATCACATACTGAGATTGTATAGACATTTAATATTGTTGCCTAATGACATATCACATACTGAGATTGTATAGACATTTAATATTGTTGCCTAATGACATATCACATACTGAGATTATATAAACATTTAATAGTGTTGCCTAATGACATATCACATACTGAGATTGTATAAACATTTAATATTGTTGCCTAATGACATATCACATACCGAGATTGTATAGACATTTAATATTGTTGCCTAATGACATATCACATACTGAGATTGTATAGACATTTAATATTGTTGCCTAATGACATATCACATACCGAGATTGTATAGACATTTAATATTGTTGCCTAATGACATATCACATACCGAGATTGTATGGACATTTAATATTGTTGCCTAATGACATATCACATACCAAGATTGTATAGACATTTAATATTTTTGCTTAATGGGATCTAGCTGCTTCATCTGGTAAGAAATTGTATTTTAATAATCAAATACTTTTCTGAATTTCTTAACAAGGAAGATGAAAATGAATGATCTTTTAAAAAATACATGTGTATGTTTGAAATGTCTTTCGTTTTACAGAGAGATTATAAAACTGAGGGAAGAAAATTCGTATCTGAGGAGATTAGTCCATGAGAAGGTAACTGACCATGCTTAAGCAGAAGTTAAGTTCATTAAAATCCTGAAAATAAAAAGTTATTGAATGCTTGAATTTGATTTTTTTTGCCAATGAATTTCACTCAAACATTGTCAGAATTACACTATTGTTAAATTGATCATTAAAATGTGAAACTGGATATGATATTTGTTTTAATGTAATTTTGGCTCAATAGCTCAAATGATCAGTGTTACTATAACTCAAAAACAAATATTTCCTGCACAGTAAGTTCTTCACCATTGACAGTTATGCAACATTGTAGATGGTAAGTACCTCTTATAGGGAAGAACCCTGTTGATTACAAGAACAAGGGCGAAGGATCATGGTCCATGTGACTGAAAGAAGGAATGGTTTTCACACAAAAGATTTAGTTCAGCATCATCTTTGGTTACATTTGGTGTAAAGGAAAACACCTTATAGATTTTGAATTTTTGAAACTGATAGTTCAAAATTTCTGTGAGAGAAAAAAAGTGGTTTCTGTACAATAATATCAGTGCTACATAATATTTATCAAGCAAACTTTGTGAATGGCTTACATTCATTTAGTGGATTAAGAAGGCTGTTGATTTTGGAGTCAGATGGTCAAAGTTTAAGGGCACTGACTGGAAGAAGAAAAATGGTTTTTTGCACAGTAGCATTGGTTTTACATCACAGACCAGGCCCAGACTTTGCTGATTACTTGCACTTAAAATAAGGTAGAAGCCAGTTTTGAGGTCAAACATGCAAAGGTCAAGTGCACTAAGACTGCAAAGAGAAAACTAGTTGACATGCAAATGGGGTAAGCATGTTAAATGCCATTCATGGTAATCATTGTGTACTGATTTACTAATGTTTTCTGCCCATCTATCGCTGAATTTTATGTGATATTTTCCTGGCATAGATTAGCATTGGGAGATAAGCCACAATTAGATCAGCGCAGCAGACTTAAACACTGAAGCCAAACTGACTCTGTATCATGCTGAGTGACCTCAGTAATAATCCAAACATAGTTAATCTCATTAATCCTTATGGTATTACTTCTGATTGCACATAGTATAATCCATGTCAGCAAACTTAAAACACTAAAGCCAACTGACAATGCTGAAAGAATCAAAGAGACATTAATTGTTTATGCTGCTTGAAATTTGCAGCTGAATTATCTTGGCCTGCTTAAGCCATTACAAAAGTTGCATGATCAGGATAGTATTGCCACAAATATATTACATTGGATGCAAGATGTAAAATAAGGGGAAAAATTGTTTTTCAACTAATTTTGCATATACAGGAGATTTCAGTGATTGACAGGAGGAATAGTAGACATCCCTCATCTCAGGAGGTAAACCCCCACATCTAGGAGATTCACAAGTATGCAGTTAATTATATATTACCGGTATTTTAAAAATGTTCAGTGTAAATAGTATTAGGACTGATACCTCCACTGTCAAAAGTATATGAAACATTATGTTAATTATCTTTGGTTCTATGGGGTTTCATTTTAGTGTAAAATTGACATTTGGGACCAAAATTAAGTTGGGTACAGTCAGAGTACAGTGATTTTAGTTTACTGGATGAAATTTTCGTAAAATTTAAAGTTTGGAACTAAAACTATGATTGGGTTTTATAGAGATTTTAGTTTACTGAGATTTTGGTCTTGAGATTTTCACTGCAGCTTTGCATCTTATGTGGCATTGTTATTAAGTCTTTCATATATGTCAGTTTGAAGTATTCTAATGTTAGTCACAAGGTTCCACTTTGATTGAACTATAAGTATACATCACTTATCAAGTCTCTTGACTACATTTGACAAGGAAAATAAAATGAAATCAACCAATAAAGAATGTTCCCTCTAAAAATACAATGGTCACAGAGAATGCAGGTTCTTTTAAATACCTACCAGATCCACCAGTTACTAAAAAGTCTTTTGAAATTCATGCAGTGTTCTAAATTAAATCTATTGGCAACTGTAAATGATAAAGTGTCTTCTTTCACAGCAGCAAAAGTAGGTTACTTAGTACTAAAGTGATTGTATAAGGTATTCCATGGTAGGTAACCCACTGCAGGTTGATGTCATGGTAGGACTCTAACCTGCATCCTTTCAGTCATGAGTCTCACATAGCAAACACTAAGCCACCATGGTTCATTTTACTGGAATAGCTCAAAATTTAAAAATCAAACTATAACTTTGTTGTAGATCATACGAGATCAGCATACGTACATGTACCGATATACAAAAATACTTGCACAACCTAAATGGCTGCACTTGTGATAAAGAGGTGTTCATTATTTCAGAGACATATTTTTAATAAATCTTTGTGATGATTACAATGATGATACTTTTTAGTTAATGTTGTTAGTAATGGTTGTAGTAGCAGTATTATCATCATTATCACCACCACCACCATCATCATCATCATCATCATTTTTGATATATAAACATAGATAAAAGTGGAAATAATTAACTTGGTTATTTTTCTGTATTTTCAGACCCAAGGAATCCACTCTCAGTAAGTGAAATTGTCTTGTCTAATAACAACCAACTGTAAAATAACATTGTAAATTACACTTTTGAATAGGAGTAAACATTACCTGCTACTGTTGCTTTGTTTTTCTTTCTAGAACTCACTATACCTTGTCCAAGCTACATAACTCTTACCTCCATTAAGTAATGGTATGTTCTAGAACTGAAACGATGAAGATCCCAGTTAGACATGTTCAGTTTTGCTCATCATAGAGCCTTATATTCTCAGTATTTTTGGGCATTCTTCATATCATTTTGTTTTGACCAAGTGTTGGTCTCCTCAGTACTTTGCTAAATTTTGAGTGTTATCTTGGCCTGTTTTTGTATCATGCTTCATATGCAGTGCTTTAGTTCCTTGTTTTGATGCTAAGGTGAGTATAGTTGACCCTGCATTAGTTTTGTATTTTAGTGTTTTTTTATAGTTGTCCATTATACTGTCTTTGGATAGATGAAGTGTGGGATTTGGCAGAAAGTCATCACATTTATATGGGGAGGATGAAATGCACATTTTCATCCTTGTCATCAGTGGACAACCCTCTTTTCCCAGGAGTCTCAAAAAAGGCAGGTTTCTAGGATCCCAGATACTTCATCCAATTTCCCTTGGATATTGTACACATTAGACATGTGCAGTTTTGCTTGTTGAAAGTGCCTATGTTCTCTTCTTGAATATAGTTTTTTGGACCAATTGAGACCAGTTTCTGAATGAATTCCCCACCCCTCACTCCACACCCATGAAACCGGGGTTCACAGATATGTCAGATTGTAGTTGGGTCACTTATTTGGAGCCAGAATGGTTAGTGCATTGTCCTGGAAGAAACTGCCCTATGGATAAACAATTTGCAGATGAAGACATTATATTTAGCCATACAATCGGTGCATAGGTAAGGAGCTATTGTGTACCTTAGGCAATAAAGAGGCACAGATGCACTTTTTCTTTGTGTGGAGGTATGAAACCTCCTTTGATGGGGACCTTTGAAGGGACTACCCTCTGAGATTGTCATATTCCCGGCAAGAAGAAAATTCTGCTGGGCAGTGTGTCCAGATGAGGCAAGATGAACCTCATGGAATGGTCTCTGCACCATTCCATAGCAGATTCCCTATTGAGACTGTAGAAAAGACCTTTGGTGGACTTGTTCATGATGAGGCTTAACCAGCTCCCTTTTCTAGTTTCTCCAGTCCGAGAAAATGTGGCAAAGGCAGTGGATTACCTTATTCTGAAGTTGGATCATCTGTTTGCATTATCTTGTCTATCATTTGTAAATACTACACAAAGTTGGATATCCACAACACTGCTTACTTTTGGAAGACAGACCCAGGTAATTGCATTAGAGAAAGGACCTGCTGTTTGTGCCAGTTATTTCCTTTAAAAAACAGCTTCAGATTGCTCATTTTGAAAAGGTTTCTCCACCAGGCATTGTTTTTTAACAAGGTTGGACAGAATATATCCAGGGTCTATGATGCAAAGTGGAGAATCCTTGTAATGGATGAAGTAGGATATATGTTAATCTCGACTGTATCTCTGTGAGTGCAGTATCAGACACTTATCTACCTTTTCAAAGAAACAATGTTCATTCTCTACTTAAGGGTTTGAGGGCAGTCCTATCCAACATAATCAAATTCACAAGGTCTTACTTTCTAATGCCTAGATGGAATCTCTTATTCATGTCATGGTTTTTGTCCAACAAACTCAAACACTCCCCCTCCACAATATGTTAAATGAACTGTTCTCCTTTTCTCAATGTCTAAAGAGCAAGGCTGTTTTGGTTTCCTTTGATTGCTCTATTCTCTTTTTCTAAAAATTCCATTTTTTTCATATCCATGCTAGGGATGACCAGGAGACACTCTTATGCCCAGTTAGGGCTTTATGGTACGCTGGATACTTCCAAAGGAAGAACAAAGGGTAGGAGGTATTTTTTCCTACCTCTTAAACGCTCAGCTATTTCCAGGTGGTTTGTCTTCACAATAATGAAGTATTGTCAGTCTCTTTCTGAGGGGAGCATTTCATTCATGAAGTTTAATGCCTGTGAAGTTTGAACATTTACGTGATTTATGGGCACATCTAACTCATTTTACATGTCAGTTTGAAGTAATTTACATTTACATGATTTATGGGCATATCTAACTCATTTTACATGTCAGTTTGAAGTAATTTACATTTACA
Organism: Unio delphinus; assembly: GCA_029339505.1. Taxonomy (NCBI): domain Eukaryota; kingdom Metazoa; phylum Mollusca; class Bivalvia; order Unionida; family Unionidae; genus Unio; species Unio delphinus. The sequence goes on along the minus strand of JAQISU010000702.1, from coordinate 12,195 downwards.
TGATTTATGGGTATATCTAACTCATTTTACATGTCAGTTTGAAGTAATTTACATTTACGTGATTTATGGGCATATCTAACTCATTTTACATGTCAGTTTGAAGTAATTTACATTTACATGATTTATGGGCATATCTAACTCATTTTACATGTCAGTTTGAAGTAATTTACATTTACATGATTTATGGGTATATCTAACTCATTTTACATGTCAGTTTGAAGTAATTTACATTTACATGATTTATGGGCATATCTAACTCATTCATCATTGGAGGCATATTTTCTATGGGGCTAAATGTTATGTTACTGAAAGTGGTTCAAATTCATACTCCCACGTCGATGGCAAATTTAACAATGCAGTGGCAACTGATAATGTATTACTGAGATTAAAATGTTTTCAGGGGAAGGGTTAAAACTGATTTTAATGATGTAATACCTACCTGGTGCTTTTGCTAGATTCCCTTTTCCATATCTTTGTTCTTTTTCTTCTAGACTTCTAGAACTTCCATCTAAAAACTTCCCAGAAAGGTAAGCAACACAATATAATAGGTAAATTATACATCATTAAAATTATGTTTGCCCTCTTAATACACTACATCCAATTTGGTTTCCTCTAGAAGGAGAAGGATGGCTCAGATTGTTTCTCTTTCTATATATTAGCAGTCTTTCTCACTATCAAGAGACTTTTATCAATTACTTCAGAATGGCCATTTTGTGGCAATTAAAGAACAGAGGCATTTTTTGTTGAGATCTTCTTTAATTGCAAAAGTGACTCAATCTTCTGCCAGCTTATAGTAGTGAACACTCCTACCATAATTGCATGAATAATAGTTATACACTAAATTTGTTGAGGCCATTAGCCTTCATCCTAACTTATTAAGCAGTGGAATAGTGGCAGGAAATTTATTTCTGCTATTATGTGATTTGGGATATGTAAAACATATTTTAATTATAAATTACCTGCTACTATAGCAAAGGTTACTTTCTCAAACCCTACTCTAACATAAACTGTGTGCAAGTCAAAGAGGATATTATTCCTTACAGTGGCTGTGATGCAGAAGTCAAGTCAAGATTGTATTCTTGTTAGTTTTGGAATCTTCCAAACCAAATTCTGACAGGTTAGATAGGAATCATGTAGCTTGGATTAGGAAGAAAAACCATGCAAAAAATCAGCACTTTTGATTTCATAACAGATGCAAGAAATGCTTAGCTTATGACACATGTCTGAGCTTTTGATCAATCTCATGTGGAATGTTTTGTGATGCCCCCTTCCACTGCCACCCTCAAGGTGCAGAAAACAGCATCGGAACGTGCTGTATCAGAAAATAGAGCAGAAACAATAGGTGATTTCAATCAAGCATTGGCATCATATATGATCACATTGATTCCTAAGGTTTATCATCAAGATTATGGATTATTTTTATTGTAACTCCATTGGTGATAATCCTGTGACCTAACCCACAAGGAATGAAGGTTCACAGTCAGATATCACTCAGCCTATTTGACAGACTTTTCCCAACCTGTCAGATGTGAGCATTTATAACGATCATGTATCACATCCATACATCAAACCCTAATCATGTTATGTATCTTATATGTTTTCAGCATGTTTTTATGTTTTCCAATTTCATTGTTTTTGTCATTTGTTGTTCTGTAGTGTAGTCATATCATTATTGATGGTGTAAAGCGCTTAGAGCTTCGAAAGATTAGGCGCTATATAAAGTCCTCATTATTATTATTACCACTGCCATCTCACCTCAGTCTGTGCGGGTTCGAGTCTCAGATTCGGCTTCTCGTGGGTCGGTGGTTCTTTCCAGGGGTTTTCCTGGGTTCTTCCACCACCATTAAATATAGGCCACCATGTATGACCTATCCTGTGCTGAAAAAATGGTGTTAAACCCAACAACATCTCAGAGAGGATGCTGTTGTTAAATGTTTGGCACATGATAGTCTGTACATGGTGTTTAGTATATTTGGTGGAGGAAGAACCTGGCAAGAACCACGGACTCACAGGAAGGTAATGGCAAGCTTTCTCACATACTTACATTTTCTGAGCTAGAAATTCAAGACCAATTGCTAAGATTTCATTGATCAGTAAAGACAAGTACCTTTGATAACTAAACCACCTAAGGCCCCCAGAGAGGGTGTCAGACAAAACATTGTACATCTTCCTCCCATATACAGTGTAAGTCTCAATTTGAGACACGCTGGAGTCATTCAGATAGTATGTTCATCATCTTCCATCTGCTTGACATGGCCTCAGAAAAGAGTAAACTGAATCTTGTCAGGTCCTTGGTAGCTGCCCAGAAAGTGACCATGCTGGATTTATAAAAACAACTTTGGAGCCAGGTGGGAATTTTCCATTTTCATTGGCTTCAGCTAGAAAACATTTTATGGTAGACTTCAATCAAGTGCAGAATCACACAATTTACTCTTGCATATTTATTACTTATACTCCTTGATTGCACTATACTACAGTAGTAAATGTTTATTAGTAGTGCTGTCTTGGTTCTACTAGATGACACATGCAGAGGCAAGATGTTCATCATTTGTACATATTATCCAATCTTAATTTGATCATATATTTGAAGGAGAAATAAATATTTTAAAGTAAGTTGTTTTATTCAGAGGTAGCAGAGAGTAATCTTAATGTTAATGTGATCAGGTAATGTATTAACAGAGAAACATTTACTTTAATATTTGTTTTCTTTTTTCCCCTGCAGCCATGTTGTTTTTGGGGCTGGAGGCTGTGCACTTTTCCAGTTTGGCTTGGTTTATTTTTTTGTACTGTATTAGTTCTTTAAATCTAACTGCTCCAACAGTGATTAGCAGTTTTCAAAATTTACATTTAGAAGCTGTTTGTGATTGGATTAGAAACTTTTGAAAGAAAGAGGAAAACAACCTTCAAAAGAGCCACTGGTCTAACATTAAATTTGCTAGATTCTGACTGTCTGATGATAAGGAAAATTCAGATACCTAAGAAAAACAACTGTAACTTTTAAGAACAATTGGCCCTTGTTGCATTTAAAGGAGATTTAGAGTTTGCAATCCAATCATGTCATTGTTTGGGGAAAAGAATTGTTGTTTGGTAAGAAGTTAAAATAACTATCAATCAATATTCAAAGTTATATCTAAAGCCAGATAAACCTTGCTGTTACTCTGATTAGCTATTTTTAGTTCTGGTTTTTATTATATATTTCTTAAATCAGACCAAAGTATTCTCAGTTGGACAGATCAACAAGATCTCCTGTTTTATACAGAGGTAGGTTAGTTTGCTGTTCATCATTATTTGATTTTTATTTTTAATTTACCTTGTTAACTTGTTAGTTTTATTTTCATCACAGTAACTATTTTCTGCATTTGTCAGTTGATTGATTTTATTCTTAATTTACCTTGTTGATTGTTAGTATTATTTTCATCACAAACAGTAATTATTGTCTGCACTTGAAGAATTTCATTTGTCAGTTGACTATACCGTAAAACTTGTCTTGAAAGACCTCTACAAAGGTATATTGCATGTCTTTAGAAACAGATTTATATAGCTTAAAGTAAACATCCATGACAATTTTCACTTTTTATTATTTGGTACTAACGTCAAAATATAAATAAAGTTAGGAAACATTAATAGCTTTTATAACAGTTTGGTTCAGAATTATTAAAATCTAGTGTATCTATCATATATTAATGTATGATTGGTAAGAAACATCAGAGGGTCTCTGAATAGATGTAGTTCATTCTGTCACAAGGTTAGTGTTGTAGTGAGATAATTTATGATTGGTAAGAAACATCAGAGGGTCTCTGAATAGATGTAGTTCATTCTGTCACAAGGTTAGTGTTGTAGTGAGATAATGTATGATTGGTAAGAAACATCAGAGGGTCTCTGAATAGATGTAGTTCATTCTGTCACAAGGTTAGTGTTGTAGTGAGATAATTTATGATTGGTAAGAAACATCAGAGGGTCTCTGAATAGATGTAGTTCATTCTGTCACAAGGTTAGTGTTGTAGTGAGATAATTTATGATTGGTAAGAAACATCAGAGGGTCTCTGAATAGATGTAGTTCATTCTGTCACAAGGTTAGTGTTGCAGTGAGATAATGTATGATTGGTAAGAAACATAGGGTCTCTGAATAGATGAGTTCATGCTGTCAAAGGATGTATTAATAATGTATGATTGGTAAGAAACATCAGAGGGTCTCTGAATAGATGTAGTTCATTCTGTCACAAGGTTAGTGTTGTAGTGAGATAATGTATGATTGGTAAGAAACATAGGGTCTCTGAATAGATGAGTTCATGCTGTCAAAGGATGTATTAATGTATGATTGGTAAAAAACATCAGAGGGTGTCTGAATAGATGTACAGTAGTTCATTCAGTGATAAGGATAGTGTTGCAGTGAGATAAACATTGAAGTGAAATATTTTCATAAACTCAAAATATGAACCACCTTGAGTTATGTTTGTTATTGATTCAACTGATACTCTTTTGACAGTGAGGATTTAAATCGATGACGAATGTTGACCAATATGAAAGTAAACAGATAATGCTGTGATAACTAGAACTATCACTTGAAAACAGATAAATCATGTTTTATCTGGGCCAGAAATTAAAAGCATTGGCTAATATTTTAGCTTTAGTGTAAGGAATGTCTTACTACAAGTAAGTCAGTAGTTTGTTATTTTCAGTATGTTTATACTGTAGTCATAATAATGACTTTATTTAAAGAGGGTAACACAATTAGCTAAGAACTAATCTACCTTGAGGCCCTCATACAAGGAATTTATTTAATTCAACAGCATCTCAGAAGCCACTGGATATATTGGGTTTGGAAGATGGAAATAGAGTGGGCATTTCTAATCTCAACTGGAATACTATTCAAGAGCAAAGTGAATTTCAACATTATAGTACACAGAGTCATTGTAATATTTAAGGACAGAAATACTGTGTGGTACATAGAGTCATTGTAATATTTAAGGACAGAAATACTGTGTGGTACATAGAGTCATTGTAATATTTAAGGACAGTAATACTGTGTGGTATATAGAGTCATTGTAATATTTAAGGACAGTAATACTGTGTGGTACATAGAGTATTTGTAATATTTAAGGATGGTAATACTGTGTAGTAAATAGAGCCATTGTAATATTTTAAGGATGGTAATACTTTGTAGTAGATAGAGCCATTGTAATATTTTAAGGATGGTAATACTTTGTAGTACATAGAGCCATTGTAATATTTTAAGGATGGTAATACTTTGTAGTACGTAGAGCCATTGTAATAAATATCACCTAAATATACAAGGTATATTGGGAAAAATAGATCAGATTAAGTTAATGTTGTTTTCTAAAGAAAATAATATACATATTTTAGGACTCACTGAAACTAAATTAAATGCTAACCACAATGATAATCTATTTCACTGTCAAGGCTACAATAAACCATTACGCAGGGACAGAGAGACAGCAGGGGGAGGTCTTGTTGTATACATTAGAGAAGATGTAAATGCAGAAAGGCGACTTGACTTGGAGTCACATGAAATTGAGAGTGTCTGGGTGGAAATTTCTCAAAATAATGCTAAATCATTCCTAATTGGTTTCATTTATAGGCCACCTTCCTCCAAAGCAATCTGGAATGATGATTTTTTGAAACAAATGGAAAATGTTCTTGCACAGGAGAAAGAAACATATATACTTGGTGATATAAATAAGGACCTTCTCAACACTCAAATAAGGGACAACTGGATGGAATTTATTGAATCATTAGGCCTAGTCCAGATGGTAAATGAGCCCACAAGGGTAACTGAAAAATCAAGCACTCTTATTGATTACATTTATACCAACCTACCAGACAATGTGGCTTGTGTTAATGTACCAAATGTTGGTCTTAGTGACCACTATCCTACTTTTTTGACAAGAAAGGTTAAATGCCAGAGAGATAAGAAAAACACACACAAAACGATCACTTACAGATCGTTCAAACATTTTAGTGAAGAACAGTTTCTTGATGACCTATATAAAGTTCCATGGAATATGATCCAAAATTTGGATGATATAGATGAAGCTCTGAGAGTGTGGACTGACTTATTTATGGAAGTAGTCTCTAAGCATGCACCACTGAAAGTACATCGAGTAAAGAATGAAATCCAACCTAATTGGCTTACTACTGAAATACTAGATGCTATGAAAACACGAGACCAATTCAAGGCTAGGGGAAACCATGCAAAATATAAAGTATAGAGAAATAAAATAACAAGTATGATTAAAATAGCTAAAAAGTTGTATTATCAGTCATTGCTTGAAAACAAAAAGAACAACACAATCTCCATTTGGAAAGTCTTCAATGAACTCACTGGAAGAACACACAACAATCAGACAAGTAAAATTAACTCACTTCTGGTAAATGACACCATAGTCACTGATGAAACTGACATTGCAAATGTTTTCAATGATTTTTTCACCAGTATCTCCACAAAGTTAAAAGAACCAGTGATAGAAAACAACTTTAGTGAACTGAAAAAGTTCTGCAGCAGCAAAATCTCTAAGGAAGTATGTTTCTCTATACCACCAGTATCAAAAAACTTTGTTAAAAAATGTCTCAGTGAACTTGATACCAAGAAAGCTACAGGACTTGATCAGATTGGTCCAAGACTCATTAAATCTTCTGCCTCTGCTATTTTAGATAGCATAACATTCATAATCAATTTAAGTATTGCAACCTCATCTGTCCCCAAAATATGGAAAACTGCAAAAGTAACTCCTATTTACAAATCTGGATCTAAGAATGATGCTGATAACTACCGACCAATCTCAATACTACCAACCTTGTCAAAATTGATTGAAAAACATGTCCATGACTCATTCATGTCATATTTAACCAAACACTTGCTGTTAGACTCTAATCAATCAGGCTTTAGACAGAAACATTCATGTGAGACTGCCTTGATCTCCCTAACTGATAAATGGCTTCAAGCACTTGACCAAGGTAAAATAATTGGATCTGTATTTGTAGATTTCAGGAAAGCGTTTGACATGGTGGATCATGAAATCCTTTTGAAGAAACTAAAAATCTACCAATGCGATGAAAAAACAGTTAGATGGTTTACTTCATACTTAAGTGAGAGAACACAACATGTTTATATAAATAACGTTCTGTCCGAACCTGAAACAGATATGGAGTGCCACAAGGCTCAATTCTAGGTCCATTACTATTTATTTTATTTATTAACGACCTACCACTTTTACTAAGAGACTCGATATCATCTACAGATCTCTATGCAGATGACACAACATTATCAGACATCCAAAACACAAAGCATGAACTCGAAATCTCTTTACAGAATGCATTAAACAAGCTGGAAAACTGGTGCACATGCAATGGCATGGTAGTAAATACTGGTAAAACTAAAATATTACTTATCTCAACAAGGAAAAAAAGGAAAAATCTTGATAGCAATGAACTATGTCTAACATCGAAGGATAAAAATTTGCAAATGGTGTGTCACGACAGACTACTTGGTGTTTCGGTAGATAATAATCTATCATGGACTGATCATATCAAACATATCAGTAAAAAGGTCAATTCAAGTTTATGGCTTCTCAGTAGGATAAGACATTTTCTCCCTGAAAGGCACAGAAAATTATTTTATAACAGTTACATACAACCGTATTTTGACTACTGTAATACAGTATGGGGTAATTCAAATGATAAAAACATATCAAAGTTGGAAAAAATTCAGAAAAGAGCATTAAGGCTAATATCAAACCAGAAAGAAAGCAAGGAAAATTTAGTTGGTAAGTTAAAAATATTACCTATTAAAGACCGAATATGTTTAAGAAAAGCCAAATTAATGTACAGGATATCCAATAATAGTGCTCCTGAATATTTACAATCCCTATTCCAGTAAAGGCTACCTGGTAATACACCCAACCTGCGATCAATATCTTCAAAACAGTATAAAATTCCCAAACCAAATAAGGAATTATTTAAGAAAAGTTTCCAATACTCTGGAACTTTGCTCTGGAATAGTATTCCAGTTGAGATTAGAAATGCCCACTCTATTTCCATCTTCCAAACCCAATATATCCAGTGGCTTCTGAGATGCTGTTGAATTAAATAAATTCCTTGTATGAGGGCCTCAAGGTAGATTAGTTCTTAGCTAATTGTGTTACCCTCTTTAAATAAAGTCATTATTATTAATATTTTAAGGATGTTAATACTGTAATCATGAATTTAAACAGTGTAGTACATAGATCCATTATCATATCTTCAGGATGGTAATACTGAGTCATTGGTTTCAACTGTGGTGTGCATAGAGCCACGGTAATAATTTAAGGATGGTAATACTGATTCATTAGTTTCAACTGTGGAGTGCATAGAGGTATGGTAATAATTTAAGGATGGTAATGCTGTGTAGTTAATAGAGCCATTGTAATATTTCACAAGCAGTAATACGGAGTAATACATAGTCATTGTAATATTTTAAGGACGGTAATGTATAGTGTAGTACATGGAGCCATTATAATATTTTAAGGACATTATGACTGTGTAGTACATAGAGCCATTGTAATATTTTAAGGATGGTAATATTTTGTAAAAAGGTATAGCCATGCTAAACATACTAGCCTTAGACAGTTTATATTGGTGGCCAACATTGACAGTAATAATATTAAAAAAATGGAACTTGCACATTATATGTAATGATTCACATTGATTGACTGCCCTTTGAGATACCCTTTTTGTTTTGTTTGCAAAAGGATGGTTCCTCAGCAGGACAATTTTTACTATATTTGCTTTATTACATAGACAGTTACACTTAAACTTGGACAGTTTATACACAAAAGGTCTTGTGTACTGTGCAACCTGCTATAACATGTCAGTCAGGGTCCTCAAAATGTTATTGGGCTATGTGCTGATTGTGCTATAACCAACCAGGTCAGGTACCTGAAAAAAATGATGTATGCACCAAAACAATATCAAAGGAGTGGGGGTAATAAAACTGGGCACAAAATTAAATCTTTCATTTTCACATTTACCATCTTAAATCAGTTCATATTAAACAAGAAATACGAAAATAGTGAAAACAGAGATTGATATATAATAACTTTATTCGGAGAAGCACACATTGGTACAAATATGCCATGTATAATATATAACAATAATTAAAGCATCAACAATGTGTCACTAGTCAATCTCAAGGCATGTGTAACTGTGAATCCATAATAAATTGATGGAAAATATGCACATAGAAGTCTAATATTTAAACATTTTGTCATATCAATATTTTCCAGAATTCAGTGCAAAAAAAACCCATAGAATTATTGAAGGAAAGATGAAGCATATTTAGATTGTCTGTATGTACACTGTACACTCAGCCGCTCTCAAGTGTCATAGATCATTACCCAGTGTCGCACCAATTGTACGCTGATGACACCCAAATATACAAGTCCAGCCACCCAACTGAAGTTGATGCTACCATCCACGGAGTAGAGAAGTGCATTTCTGATGTGAAATCATGGATGACATGTAACAAGCTGCAGATGAATGATGATAAAACTGAGGCTATTCTGATCACAACACAAAGACTTTCTCATTCACATCCTTTACCTCAGACAATAAATATCAGCAACACCAACATTAAATTCTCACAGTCAATACGGAATCTAGGTGTTACTCTAGACAGTACTCTCACATTGCACCAACATGTCATGAACATCTGCAGGGCTGCATATCTTGAATTGAGACGCATCAGTTCCATTCATAAATATCTTTCTGTTGATGCCACGAAAACACTTGTGTGTTCATTAGTACTTTCAAGACTGGACTATTGTAACTCAATTCTGTCTGGTTCATCACAATATTTACTCCAGAAACTTCTAAAAGTTCAAAACACAGCTGCACAGATCATCTTTAGAGTACCTCAATCAGAGCACACCTCACCACTGATCTGTACCCTACACTGGCTATCAATTCGATACAGAATCAAGCACAAAATTTGTTCTCTGTGCTATATTTCAATGACAGACTCCAGTCCAATATACCTATCCAGCCTCACCCATGTGTATACACCAGCTAGATCCTTACGCTCTTCTTCTGATAATCGTATACTCATTGTTCCCAAGGTGAAAACAAAGTCATATGGACAACGTTCGTTTGCACACCAGGGCCCGGCGACATGGAACGAATTGCCCATTGAAATTAGACACAAAGACACAGTGGTCCCTTTTAAGAGTGCTCTCAAGATTCACCTGTTTCGACTTCAGGGACAAACTTAGCGACCTAATCATGTTTTGTATCTTATATATTTTTAGCATGTTTTTATGTTTTCCAATTTCATTGTTTTTGTCATTTGTAGTTCTGTAGTGTAGTCATATCATTATTGATGGTGTAAAGCGCTTAGAGCTTTTAAAGATTAGGCGCTATACAAAGTCCTCATTATTATTATTATGTCAAGATCCCAAGGTCAATAAATGTTGTCTGTGTCTACATCCCAAGGTCAATAAATGGTGTCTGTATGTCTTCATCCCAAAGTCAATAAATGGTGTCTATGTCTATATCCCAAGGTCAGTAAATGGTGTCTGTATGTCTGCATCCCAAGGTCAATAAATAGTGTCTGTAAAAAGTTCATAATGTTAGAATTTGTCTGATGTGAATACATTATTGGGGATTTTTGAAAAACATCTTTGGTTTTCCACTGCTCTCCTATCATTGGATAGTGAACTCTTGAACACCAAAATCTTGAGCTAATTGTATGTAGTACCTGACTTTATCCTGTCCTAGTCTTCAAATGTCTATTTAACAGTAAAGGCTTTAAGTTTCAATGTATTTGTTATTCCATGTAAATACCCACTAATTAATACTCTGAAATGACTTCAACAACAATATATGCTTACATTGGGGTTGTTTTTATAGGGAATAGATGACATTCACTTGTCAGCTGATAGTGTTGATTGTCTGACACTGCCACACCATGTGCATATACTGGCACCAACATGTCATGAACAAATGCAAGGCTGCATATCTATAGCTGAGACACATCAGTTCCATTCGCAGATATCTTTCAGTTGATGCCACTAAAACACTTGTGTGTTCATTAGTACTTTTGTACTATTGTAAGTCAATTCTGTCTTTTTTGTCACAATATCTACTCCAGAAACTTCAAAAAATTCAAAACACAGCTGCTCAGATAAGCACACCTCACCGCTACTCTGTACCCTACACTGGCTATCCATTCAATACAGAATCAAACACAAAATTTGTTCTCTGTGCTATATTTCACTGACAGACTCCAGTCCAACATACCTATCTGGCCTCACCCATGTGTATACACCAGCAAGATACTTATGCTCCTCTTCTGACAATGGTATATTCATTGTTCCCACTATAAAAATGAAGTCATATGGTCAATGTTCTTTTGCTTGCCAGGGCCCGGCGATGTGGAACGAATTGCCCATTGAAATTAGACACAAAGACACTGTGGTCCCTTTTAAAAGTGCTCTTAAAACTCACCTATTTCGACTGCAGGAACAAACAGACAATGTTGTTCAAATAAAGAAAGGTGCAATCATAATATTCAGTTTTCTTGAAGGAAATAACACATCTTACCAAATTATTAAATCAAAATCTTGTTTAATTTGTGATAAAAATTCAAAAAATTTTTAAAATTATTGGAGCCATGCCACAATGATGTTCTATTCAAATTCTTACACAATCTCTTCACAGAAATGATAATGAACTTTTTACATATTATTTTTCATCCCTTAAAATATATATTTATTTTGTCATGTACCAAAAAAAATTATGAAAGTTTTGAAGTCACACCATATCATGTTATTTATATCAGAATTCATTTTATAACAAGATTTGCTGTAGTGGGTTTTGACTGTATTAGTTTATTGCTTGATTGCATGATTTTTATTTCCAATCCTCTTGAGTACTGATTCCAGTTTACTTTTGAAGCTTATTTGTCAAATTTGGTCAATTTGCTGTTTGTATTTGTTTATCTAGATCATAGATCTTATATTCTATGTGTTTAATACATTGTAGAAGACTGAATGTTTGCTGGCATTCAATTCAATGCCGACTCCTCTATCCCCCCACCATTTTTTATTTATCACTTTGAAATATTCAGCTTGTATATTTTTCAGTAAAGATTCATATATTTGACAGCATTGAAACAGTATAATGATAATAATAATCCTTTAT
>JAQISU010000701.1:0-21257 GCA_029339505.1 Unio delphinus | reverse complement strand
ATCAGACGATACCAGAAGAGCACAGAGCTTCTGATTCGAAAACTGCCCTTTCAGCGTCTTGTTCGTGAAATCGCACAGGATTTCAAGACCGATCTTCGATTCCAGAGTTCTGCTGTTATGGCTCTTCAGGAGGCTAGCGAGGCCTACTTGGTTGGTCTCTTTGAAGACACCAACTTGTGTGCCATCCACGCCAAGAGAGTGACCATTATGCCCAAGGATATACAGCTCGCTCGTCGTATCCGTGGTGAACGTGCTTAAATACGTTTTGTACTCAAAACTACATAAACGGCCCTTTTTAGGGCCACACAAATCTATAGAAAAGAAATAATTTTTATATATGCCATAATGTCGTAGCATTTTATTCAATGTAACGTACTTATGACCCTTATCCTCTTTATGATTCCCCCCCACCCCACCCTACCCTACCCTACCCCTTTATAATAATATGGCTCTTCTCTGTGTACATGGATGACCCATGTCTTGGGCATGTTGTGTGTGTGTGTGTGTGTCGCTGTCTTTTCTTGATGTTACTGTAAAAGGCGTTTCAAGAAATGAGTGAAGCACCATGAAACAGCTATTCATCCTATATCTGTTTCAGTCTGTCAAAAGTAAATACCATATTGTTTTTCATTTCCCCCCCCCAGTACATGCAAAGCCGTCTTTAATTTTGATACATAGCCTGCATATGTGTGTACATTTATTCACGTTATGAAAGATGTTTCTTTTCCTTTTACAACATTATAGATATTTGTCTTTGAAATTATTCTGTATCTGTTGTAGAATGGAAAGGTCTGATGTGAGCAAAGTACCCGTATGTGTCCCGGTGGTAGCATAGTTCCATTAAAAAACCAAAGGGTGAAGCTGAGATTGAAAGTATTGAAGTCGATTGTGCTTGTTGAAGGTGCCATTGTTGTACGCTGTAGGTATCGATGTTAAGAATGTATTGTTGGTAGGAATGCTGACATGTTTACATTTGTCTCGCCGAATGTTGTTTCTTTCAGGTCCGCGTGAGCCTAGAGGTAGGTGCCTGTTATAAATACTCTATGCTCTCGCCGCGGTTATTCATTCGATATTAACCGTCGAGCAAAGTGAACCATGTCTGGACGCGGTAAAGGTGGCAAGGGGCTTGGAAAGGGAGGCGCAAAACGTCACAGAAAAGTGTTGCGTGATAACATCCAAGGTATCACGAAACCTGCAATTCGTCGTCTTGCACGCAGAGGTGGTGTGAAACGTATTTCTGGACTCATTTACGAAGAAACACGAGGAGTTCTGAAGGTATTTTTGGAGAACGTAATTCGCGATGCAGTAACATACACTGAGCACGCAAAGAGAAAGACAGTAACGGCCATGGATGTCGTCTACGCCTTGAAACGCCAGGGCCGTACTCTCTACGGATTTGGAGGTTAACCCAGAAGACAAGAAGAACTTTCAAGAAGGAAGAAAAAAAACGGCCCTTTTTAGGGCCACGAAAATCTCTAGAAAAGACAACAATTTACAATTTGTCATGCTCTTTTACTCCAGTGCAAACTTTCCATACCCTATATACCTAATAAGTACACCTATATTTCTTACGCCAAGGTCACACTTACTACAGATAGCATTATGATGTATATATGCCTCGCACCCTGACAATTTTCATTACATTATAAGTAATGGAATATAATTCTGAAACTCACAAGTTGGCTTGTTGAAAGTAATATTTATTTGTAATATAATACAACCATCTGTGGTAAATTGTAATCGACTTGAGATGGTGGTTATGCACCTTAACTTACCTATGAAGACGAAAAATATATGAGTGCTTGGTATGTGATGTTTTCAATCACGTCCGCTCTATGTGCCATTTGGATCCTCCCGCATTCATATAAATAGTGTTCGCAAGCCCTCGCTAGTATTCATTCAGTTATTTCTGAGCAAGATGCCACCTAAACAGGCAGCGGGTAGCAAGGGCGCGAAGAAAGCCGCCACCAAAGCAAAGGCCCAGCGAACTGGGGACAAGAAGAAAAGGAGGAGGAGGAGGGAATCCTATGGAATCTACATTTATAAAGTGTTGAAACAGGTTCACCCCGACACCGGTATCTCTAGCAAGGCTATGTCCATCATGAACAGCTTTGTGAACGATATTTTCGAGCGAATTGCTGCGGAAGCATCCAGACTTGCCCATTACAACAAGCGTTCGACAATCACTAGCAGAGAAATTCAGACAGCTGTCCGTCTTCTCTTGCCCGGTGAACTTGCCAAGCACGCCGTCAGTGAAGGCACCAAGGCTGTTACCAAGTACACTAGCAGCAAGTAAACATCTGGTTTACCACAGACTACATAAAAACGGCCCTTTTCAGGGCCATACATATGTCTAGAAAAGAAAATAACGTTTCCAATTTTCCATTGTTTAACTGAGTTTTACCTTGTACCTTTGTGACATTATTTGCTCATTACTTCATACCTATAAGCGTAGGCTACATGGAAATTGCCTATTGTTGACGTTTAATTTTTGTTTTATCAGTCTACGATTATTTACAATCAATAATTAGCAAATCCCTGTCATGTGATGAATATAATCTGCTGCAGACCTCTTTAATTTAAAGTATTCCTACCCCAGCTGATATTACAATAATTCCAAAAGAAATATGTCATGATATTCTAGTGTAGATTCCTATCTATTTGATAGGCAACGAAAACTGAATAAATAATGCACTTTGCGTAGTGCAAGTTAAATAATGCACAATGAAAAGGAAAGAATAAGTTGGGTACCATTATTATCTGTACTGTTTTCTTTCTTACAATTTAAGAAGAACCCAATTTTTCCCTGCATTGAGCGGACGTGATTGAAAACACGCTGTCCCGAAAGCCGTTTAGTAATAATCGTTATCATTAGCCAAGTTTACACGTAAGCTTATTTTTCATTCGTTCATACTCGTTGTCAGTTCAATCCTAGTACAGGGTATAAATGCCGAGGTCCATACCTAAAAATCATTCGGTTTATTGAAAGACACGACAAGAAAAAGACAAATATGTCAGGACGAGGCAAGGGAGGTAAAGTAAAGGGAAAGGCGAAGAGCCGATCATCCCGTGCAGGACTACAGTTCCCAGTGGGACGTATTCACCGTTTATTGAGGAAGGGAAATTATGCTGAGCGTGTTGGTGCAGGCGCTCCCGTATACTTAGCTGCAGTACTGGAGTACTTGGCCGCTGAAGTTTTGGAGTTGGCTGGCAACGCAGCCCGTGACAACAAGAAGACGAGAATAATTCCACGTCACCTGCAGCTGGCCATCCGCAACGACGAGGAACTGAACAAGCTCCTATCAGGAGTGACCATTGCACAGGGTGGTGTTTTGCCTAACATCCAAGCTGTTCTTCTGCCCAAGAAAACGAAGCAGGCACCTGCTAAATAAAGCAGTTATATTTTTTTGGACTCATCTTAAAACGGCCCTTTTAAGGGCCACACAATTTATCCCGAAAATGAATATGCGTCAATATTGCCAGTAATGAACATTGAAGGTTACAAATAACAAGAAACAATTTTTCACTCACTCACTCACTCACTCACTCACTCACTCACTCTCTCTCTCTCTCTCTCTCTCTCTCTCTCTCTCTCTCTCTCTCTCTCTCTCTCTCTCTCTCTCTCTCTCTCTCTCTCTGACCCTGACCCTACCTACTCACTCCCTCCCTCCCTCCCTCCCTCCCTCCCTCCCTTCCTTCCTTCACATTCACTCATACATCGCTGGTATTAGGAGAAAACACTATTATCACTTCCCAGTCTAAACCCCGCTGTTGTTCCCGTACCACCCAATAACGTGTGTATGTAGTTCGCCTTACTCAAGTGTCCTTCAATTTATAGCCGATTCTCGTGTCGCAGCTGCGTCTGAGACACTGGTCAGCCTAATTACTGAAAGAGTCATAAGCATGGCCGCTCACTCAATCATGTACTCCCACACACACACACACACACACACACACACACACACACACACACACACACACACACACACACACACAATATTGTCAGCGACTTACACTCGTTTGTTTCAGTCTTGTTTGTGACTTTTGTTTTTCCCCCTTCATGTACTGTGGCTAAGGCCCTGTATGATAGTGTACTAGAAGACAATACATTGTCCGTTACAGTTATGACTTGTAATTTTGTATGATAATCTTATTACTTTATTGTACCGTAATTTATGTTATGATATTGTATTATATACTACGCACTATAATTGTATTCAATGCACTGCATTTGACTTCATTGCCCCAATATTTCTTTGTATCACTTGTAAATCTTGAGTCATGCTTATTGTTATGTTTCACCGGTACGACTGAGTTTGTGCTAGTATTAGCTCTGTTATAAAAAGTTTGTCCTCTTCATTTTGATAAGTACTTTTTTTTATGTCTTTAAATCCAATGAATCTTTCATTCTATTGCATGTCTGTTATATTTTGGTATCCAAAATGCATGTTATTCTTTTTAGCTATTGCTACCAATGCTACTTGTATTAAGTTGTAGATATTTGTTCTTGCAGTAAATTATGGATAACACTATATAAAATTTGTAAATGTAGGTATTATCCTTGTAATGATTTATTTTTATAAGTACCTGTAATTTATATTTATATACAATCACATACACATACTTTTGTCGCCTTTATAATGCGAAAGATGGTAGCGTTGTAACGAAGGCTATTGTGTTTTATACCTATTTTAATACTGCTTTGCCCGTGAAAGTTTGTTCATTAATGTTAGTGCAGTTGGAAACAGTATTTTGGGGGATGAATGTTACAACTTTGTAATATATACTGATATCAGGTCTTTTCATGTCTTTATCCTAGATTCGTTGAAAAGATTAGGAAACGTAAAATGTTATCATTGTTGTCACTGCATCCTCCTCTATTTACTTTGTATTTTAAGCTGTAAATCAATATTATTCTTCATTAGACGTGAACACTGGGCAGAGAAATAGTTCATCTAAGTATTAGTGCATTTTAAACTCAGTCCCTTGTTTTTGTGTGTACAGAATGCATGCTGAAATAATTTTGTAGAAACACATTTTTCAGCATTTGTCGTTCGACGATGTTTTAGCTACAACATGGGTGTTTTCAATCACGTCCGCGCGCCGGTATATGTACACTATAGGTGACTGTGTGTTAAGTTGTTATTCTGTATGTGCCCGTTATTCTAATCGGACCTGTACAATACAATGGCAGACACAGCAACAGCTCCTGCTGCAGCCGCCGCTGCCCCTCTGGCACCCAAGTCACCAAAGAAAAAGTCGAGTAAGCCAAAGACACCGGCTAGTCACCCGAAGTACATTGATATGGTACAAGCCGCTATCAGCAACCTGAAGGAGAGAGGTGGCTCTTCAAGGCAAGCTATACTGAAGTACATCGCCGCTAACTACAAGGTGGGTAACAACCAAGCCCTCGTGAACTCCCGTCTTAAAGTAGCTCTAAAGGGTGGTGTCAAGGCAGGTGCTCTGAAGCAGTCGAAGGGTACCGGAGCCTCTGGGTCATTTCGGCTAGGTGCCAAACCCGAGAAGAAAGTCGTGAAGAAAAAGGCAGTGAAGAAGCCGAAGGCTAAGAAACCTAAGGCTGCTGCAAAGAAGCCAAAGGCTAAGAGTCCCAAGAAGAAGAAGGTGGTTAAGAAGGCAGCTGGTGAGAAAAAGGCAGCTAAACCTAAGAAGGCAAAGACTCCTAAAAAGGCAAAGGCACCTAAGCCTAAGAAGGCTAAGTCTCCCAAGAAGGCTAAAACTGCTAAACCCAAGAAGGCCAAGACCCCAAAGAAGAAGGCAGCCGCAAAGCAATAAATCAACACACTTTTCTTGGTGTAGAAGTGTAAACAAAGGTCCTTTTCAGGACCACTCAAACATCCTAGAAAAGATATGCTATCATATTGCCTTTGAAAAAAAGTAAGATAAGTTTCTATTGATGGTATTCATTAAGCTTATAAGAAACGTTACTTTATGTAACCTATTTGTAAACTGTTTATATTTCCTTTGTAACTTCATCTTTCTTGTAGCAATAGTAATTGTACCTAATCCACCTCTAAAGGTAATTATGAAGGCCACGATTGTAAACTTGATGTTAATTTGTACTCCTGTGATGTGATGTGATTATACATACGTTAATCAGTACCACTTGAACTTGGTCTTAACAGAGGTGGTATAACCTATTAGCAGTGCCTGTCGCTATAGTTACCAACTCATAATTACGCCCGACACGCAGGCTGCCCTGAAGAACTGTGCCTGCAGCTCTCCCCTCACTAAACCATAATGTGAACCAGAAATATCTTTAAAGTTTGCGTGAAACACATAGTGAGTGAGTGAGTGAGTGAGTGAGTGAGTGTCTGTCTGTCTGTCTGTCTGTGTATATATTTCTGTATGTCATTCCCGTCACACAGCGTGTAGCTTCATTATTGATAAAATGAAGTTAATGATATAAACAAACAAATGTTTGTATGAAAAGGGGCCTCAGAATTAGTAGTTGTAGCATCATCACTATTGACATGGGACAAATTACAGCACATGTGAGAAAGATACAAAAATTAACGATAAAATTGGATTAGGACGAGCTTAGGTACCTTATTGGGATTGAAAATGTAGTAAAGTTTTCGCCAATGAAATGTTGGGAACATCAGCCAATCGAATAGGGTCTCTTACGTTTCTTTGACCAACCAGAAGCTGTGTATCTTGTATGGTCGGTTTCACTAACATTCATATGTTCTCTTTAAATATAAACGCGCCATTCTAGTACTTGTAGTTGAGAAGTCCACAGTTAAAAAAAAAAAAATGGCTCGTACCAAGCAAACGGCTCGTAAATCCACGGGAGGGAAAGCTCCTAGGAAGCAATTGGCAACCAAGGCTGCTCGTAAGAGCGCACCAGCAACTGGTGGTGTGAAGAAACCACACAGATATAGGCCCGGTACCGTTGCCCTGAGAGAAATCAGACGATACCAGAAGAGCACAGAGCTTCTGATTCGAAAACTGCCCTTTCAGCGTCTTGTTCGTGAAATCGCACAGGATTTCAAGACCGATCTTCGATTCCAGAGTTCTGCTGTTATGGCTCTTCAGGAGGCTAGCGAGGCCTACTTGGTTGGTCTCTTTGAAGACACCAACTTGTGTGCCATCCACGCCAAGAGAGTGACCATTATGCCCAAGGATATACAGCTCGCTCGTCGTATCCGTGGTGAACGTGCTTAAATACGTTTTGTACTCAAAACTACATAAACGGCCCTTTTTAGGGCCACACAAATCTATAGAAAAGAAATAATTTTTATATATGCCATAATGTCGTAGCATTTTATTCAATGTAACGTACTTATGACCCTTATCCTCTTATGATTCCCCCCCACCCCACCCTACCCTACCCTACCCCTTTATAATAATATGGCTCTTCTCTGTGTACATGGATGACCCATGTCTTGGGCATGTTGTGTGTGTGTGTGTGTGTCGCTGTCTTTTCTTGATGTTACTGTAAAAGGCGTTTCAAGAAATGAGTGAAGCACCATGAAACAGCTATTCATCCTATATCTGTTTCAGTCTGTCAAAAGTAAATACCATATTGTTTTTCATTTCCCCCCCCAGTACATGCAAAGCCGTCTTTAATTTTGATACATAGCCTGCATATGTGTGTACATTTATTCACGTTATGAAAGATGTTTCTTTTCCTTTTACAACATTATAGATATTTGTCTTTGAAATTATTCTGTATCTGTTGTAGAATGGAAAGGTCTGATGTGAGCAAAGTACCCGTATGTGTCCCGGTGGTAGCATAGTTCCATTAAAAACCAAAGGGTGAAGCTGAGATTGAAAGTATTGAAGTCGATTGTGCTTGTTGAAGGTGCCATTGTTGTACGCTGTAGGTATCGATGTTAAGAATGTATTGTTGGTAGGAATGCTGACATGTTTACATTTGTCTCGCCGAATGTTGTTTCTTTCAGGTCCGCGTGAGCCTAGAGGTAGGTGCCTGTTATAAATACTCTATGCTCTCGCCGCGGTTATTCATTCGATATTAACCGTCGAGCAAAGTGAACCATGTCTGGACGCGGTAAAGGTGGCAAGGGGCTTGGAAAGGGAGGCGCAAAACGTCACAGAAAAGTGTTGCGTGATAACATCCAAGGTATCACGAAACCTGCAATTCGTCGTCTTGCACGCAGAGGTGGTGTGAAACGTATTTCTGGACTCATTTACGAAGAAACACGAGGAGTTCTGAAGGTATTTTTGGAGAACGTAATTCGCGATGCAGTAACATACACTGAGCACGCAAAGAGAAAGACAGTAACGGCCATGGATGTCGTCTACGCCTTGAAACGCCAGGGCCGTACTCTCTACGGATTTGGAGGTTAACCCAGAAGACAAGAAGAACTTTCAAGAAGGAAGAAAAAAAACGGCCCTTTTTAGGGCCACGAAAATCTCTAGAAAAGACAACAATTTACAATTTGTCATGCTCTTTTACTCCAGTGCAAACTTTCCATACCCTATATACCTAATAAGTACACCTATATTTCTTACGCCAAGGTCACACTTACTACAGATAGCATTATGATGTATATATGCCTCGCACCCTGACAATTTTCATTACATTATAAGTAATGGAATATAATTCTGAAACTCACAAGTTGGCTTGTTGAAAGTAATATTTATTTGTAATATAATACAACCATCTGTGGTAAATTGTAATCGACTTGAGATGGTGGTTATGCACCTTAACTTACCTATGAAGACGAAAAATATATGAGTGCTTGGTATGTGATGTTTTCAATCACGTCCGCTCTATGTGCCATTTGGATCCTCCCGCATTCATATAAATAGTGTTCGCAAGCCCTCGCTAGTATTCATTCAGTTATTTCTGAGCAAGATGCCACCTAAACAGGCAGCGGGTAGCAAGGGCGCGAAGAAAGCCGCCACCAAAGCAAAGGCCCAGCGAACTGGGGACAAGAAGAAAAGGAGGAGGAGGAGGGAATCCTATGGAATCTACATTTATAAAGTGTTGAAACAGGTTCACCCCGACACCGGTATCTCTAGCAAGGCTATGTCCATCATGAACAGCTTTGTGAACGATATTTTCGAGCGAATTGCTGCGGAAGCATCCAGACTTGCCCATTACAACAAGCGTTCGACAATCACTAGCAGAGAAATTCAGACAGCTGTCCGTCTTCTCTTGCCCGGTGAACTTGCCAAGCACGCCGTCAGTGAAGGCACCAAGGCTGTTACCAAGTACACTAGCAGCAAGTAAACATCTGGTTTACCACAGACTACATAAAAACGGCCCTTTTCAGGGCCATACATATGTCTAGAAAAGAAAATAACGTTTCCAATTTTCCATTGTTTAACTGAGTTTTACCTTGTACCTTTGTGACATTATTTGCTCATTACTTCATACCTATAAGCGTAGGCTACATGGAAATTGCCTATTGTTGACGTTTAATTTTTGTTTTATCAGTCTACGATTATTTACAATCAATAATTAGCAAATCCCTGTCATGTGATGAATATAATCTGCTGCAGACCTCTTTAATTTAAAGTATTCCTACCCCAGCTGATATTACAATAATTCCAAAAGAAATATGTCATGATATTCTAGTGTAGATTCCTATCTATTTGATAGGCAACGAAAACTGAATAAATAATGCACTTTGCGTAGTGCAAGTTAAATAATGCACAATGAAAAGGAAAGAATAAGTTGGGTACCATTATTATCTGTACTGTTTTCTTTCTTACAATTTAAGAAGAACCCAATTTTTCCCTGCATTGAGCGGACGTGATTGAAAACACGCTGTCCCGAAAGCCGTTTAGTAATAATCGTTATCATTAGCCAAGTTTACACGTAAGCTTATTTTTCATTCGTTCATACTCGTTGTCAGTTCAATCCTAGTACAGGGTATAAATGCCGAGGTCCATACCTAAAAATCATTCGGTTTATTTGAAAGACACGACAAGAAAAAGACAAATATGTCAGGACGAGGCAAGGGAGGTAAAGTAAAGGGAAAGGCGAAGAGCCGATCATCCCGTGCAGGACTACAGTTCCCAGTGGGACGTATTCACCGTTTATTGAGGAAGGGAAATTATGCTGAGCGTGTTGGTGCAGGCGCTCCCGTATACTTAGCTGCAGTACTGGAGTACTTGGCCGCTGAAGTTTTGGAGTTGGCTGGCAACGCAGCCCGTGACAACAAGAAGACGAGAATAATTCCACGTCACCTGCAGCTGGCCATCCGCAACGACGAGGAACTGAACAAGCTCCTATCAGGAGTGACCATTGCACAGGGTGGTGTTTTGCCTAACATCCAAGCTGTTCTTCTGCCCAAGAAAACGAAGCAGGCACCTGCTAAATAAAGCAGTTATATTTTTTTGGACTCATCTTAAAACGGCCCTTTTAAGGGCCACACAATTTATCCCGAAAATGAATATGCGTCAATATTGCCAGTAATGAACATTGAAGGTTACAAATAACAAGAAACAATTTTTCACTCACTCACTCACTCACTCACTCACTCACTCACTCACTCTCTCTCTCTCTCTCTCTCTCTCTCTCTCTCTCTCTCTCTCTCTCTCTCTCTCTCTCTCTCTCTCTCTCTCTCTCTCTCTCTCTCTCTCTGACCCTGACCCTACCTACTCACTCCCTCCCTCCCTCCCTCCCTCCCTCCCTCCCTCCCTTCCTTCCTTCACATTCACTCATACATCGCTGGTATTAGGAGAAAACACTATTATCACTTCCCAGTCTAAACCCCGCTGTTGTTCCCGTACCACCCAATAACGTGTGTATGTAGTTCGCCTTACTCAAGTGTCCTTCAATTTATAGCCGATTCTCGTGTCGCAGCTGCGTCTGAGACACTGGTCAGCCTAATTACTGAAAGAGTCATAAGCATGGCCGCTCACTCAATCATGTACTCCCACACACACACACACACACACACACACACACACACACACACACACACACACAATATTGTCAGCGACTTACACTCGTTTGTTTCAGTCTTGTTTGTGACTTTTGTTTTTCCCCCTTCATGTACTGTGGCTAAGGCCCTGTATGATAGTGTACTAGAAGACAATACATTGTCCGTTACAGTTATGACTTGTAATTTTGTATGATAATCTTATTACTTTATTGTACCGTAATTTATGTTATGATATTGTATTATATACTACGCACTATAATTGTATTCAATGCACTGCATTTGACTTCATTGCCCCAATATTTCTTTGTATCACTTGTAAATCTTGAGTCATGCTTATTGTTATGTTTCACCGGTACGACTGAGTTTGTGCTAGTATTAGCTCTGTTATAAAAAGTTTGTCCTCTTCATTTTGATAAGTACTTTTTTTTATGTCTTTAAATCCAATGAATCTTTCATTCTATTGCATGTCTGTTATATTTTGGTATCCAAAATGCATGTTATTCTTTTTAGCTATTGCTACCAATGCTACTTGTATTAAGTTGTAGATATTTGTTCTTGCAGTAAATTATGGATAACACTATATAAAATTTGTAAATGTAGGTATTATCCTTGTAATGATTTATTTTTATAAGTACCTGTAATTTATATTTATATACAATCACATACACATACTTTTGTCGCCTTTATAATGCGAAAGATGGTAGCGTTGTAACGAAGGCTATTGTGTTTTATACCTATGTTAATACTGCTTTGCCCGTGAAAGTTTGTTCATTAATGTTAGTGCAGTTGGAAACAGTATTTTGGGGGATGAATGTTACAACTTTGTAATATATACTGATATCAGGTCTTTTCATGTCTTTATCCTAGATTCGTTGAAAAGATTAGGAAACGTAAAATGTTATCATTGTTGTCACTGCATCCTCCTCTATTTACTTTGTATTTTAAGCTGTAAATCAATATTATTCTTCATTAGACGTGAACACTGGGCAGAGAAATAGTTCATCTAAGTATTAGTGCATTTTAAACTCAGTCCCTTGTTTTTGTGTGTACAGAATGCATGCTGAAATAATTTTGTAGAAACACATTTTTCAGCATTTGTCGTTCGACGATGTTTTAGCTACAACATGGGTGTTTTCAATCACGTCCGCGCGCCGGTATATGTACACTATAGGTGACTGTGTGTTAAGTTGTTATTCTGTATGTGCCCGTTATTCTAATCGGACCTGTACAATACAATGGCAGACACAGCAACAGCTCCTGCTGCAGCCGCCGCTGCCCCTCTGGCACCCAAGTCACCAAAGAAAAAGTCGAGTAAGCCAAAGACACCGGCTAGTCACCCGAAGTACATTGATATGGTACAAGCCGCTATCAGCAACCTGAAGGAGAGAGGTGGCTCTTCAAGGCAAGCTATACTGAAGTACATCGCCGCTAACTACAAGGTGGGTAACAACCAAGCCCTCGTGAACTCCCGTCTTAAAGTAGCTCTAAAGGGTGGTGTCAAGGCAGGTGCTCTGAAGCAGTCGAAGGGTACCGGAGCCTCTGGGTCATTTCGGCTAGGTGCCAAACCCGAGAAGAAAGTCGTGAAGAAAAAGGCAGTGAAGAAGCCGAAGGCTAAGAAACCTAAGGCTGCTGCAAAGAAGCCAAAGGCTAAGAGTCCCAAGAAGAAGAAGGTGGTTAAGAAGGCAGCTGGTGAGAAAAAGGCAGCTAAACCTAAGAAGGCAAAGACTCCTAAAAAGGCAAAGGCACCTAAGCCTAAGAAGGCTAAGTCTCCCAAGAAGGCTAAAACTGCTAAACCCAAGAAGGCCAAGACCCCAAAGAAGAAGGCAGCCGCAAAGCAATAAATCAACACACTTTTCTTGGTGTAGAAGTGTAAACAAAGGTCCTTTTCAGGACCACTCAAACATCCTAGAAAAGATATGCTATCATATTGCCTTTGAAAAAAAGTAAGATAAGTTTCTATTGATGGTATTCATTAAGCTTATAAGAAACGTTACTTTATGTAACCTATTTGTAAACTGTTTATATTTCCTTTGTAACTTCATCTTTCTTGTAGCAATAGTAATTGTACCTAATCCACCTCTAAAGGTAATTATGAAGGCCACGATTGTAAACTTGATGTTAATTTGTACTCCTGTGATGTGATGTGATTATACATACGTTAATCAGTACCACTTGAACTTGGTCTTAACAGAGGTGGTATAACCTATTAGCAGTGCCTGTCGCTATAGTTACCAACTCATAATTACGCCCGACACGCAGGCTGCCCTGAAGAACTGTGCCTGCAGCTCTCCCCTCACTAAACCATAATGTGAACCAGAAATATCTTTAAAGTTTGCGTGAAACACATAGTGAGTGAGTGAGTGAGTGAGTGAGTGAGTGAGTGAGTGTCTGTCTGTCTGTCTGTCTGTGTATATATTTCTGTATGTCATTCCCGTCACACAGCGTGTAGCTTCATTATTGATAAAATGAAGTTAATGATATAAACAAACAAATGTTTGTATGAAAAGGGGCCTCAGAATTAGTAGTTGTAGCATCATCACTATTGACATGGGACAAATTACAGCACATGTGAGAAAGATACAAAAATTAACGATAAAATTGGATTAGGACGAGCTTAGGTACCTTATTGGGATTGAAAATGTAGTAAAGTTTTCGCCAATGAAATGTTGGGAACATCAGCCAATCGAATAGGGTCTCTTACGTTTCTTTGACCAACCAGAAGCTGTGTATCTTGTATGGTCGGTTTCACTAACATTCATATGTTCTCTTTAAATATAAACGCGCCATTCTAGTACTTGTAGTTGAGAAGTCCACAGTTAAAAAAAAAAAAATGGCTCGTACCAAGCAAACGGCTCGTAAATCCACGGGAGGGAAAGCTCCTAGGAAGCAATTGGCAACCAAGGCTGCTCGTAAGAGCGCACCAGCAACTGGTGGTGTGAAGAAACCACACAGATATAGGCCCGGTACCGTTGCCCTGAGAGAAATCAGACGATACCAGAAGAGCACAGAGCTTCTGATTCGAAAACTGCCCTTTCAGCGTCTTGTTCGTGAAATCGCACAGGATTTCAAGACCGATCTTCGATTCCAGAGTTCTGCTGTTATGGCTCTTCAGGAGGCTAGCGAGGCCTACTTGGTTGGTCTCTTTGAAGACACCAACTTGTGTGCCATCCACGCCAAGAGAGTGACCATTATGCCCAAGGATATACAGCTCGCTCGTCGTATCCGTGGTGAACGTGCTTAAATACGTTTTGTACTCAAAACTACATAAACGGCCCTTTTTAGGGCCACACAAATCTATAGAAAAGAAATAATTTTTATATATGCCATAATGTCGTAGCATTTTATTCAATGTAACGTACTTATGACCCTTATCCTCTTTATGATTCCCCCCCACCCCACCCTACCCTACCCTACCCCTTTATAATAATATGGCTCTTCTCTGTGTACATGGATGACCCATGTCTTGGGCATGTTGTGTGTGTGTGTGTGTCGCTGTCTTTTCTTGATGTTACTGTAAAAGGCGTTTCAAGAAATGAGTGAAGCACCATGAAACAGCTATTCATCCTATATCTGTTTCAGTCTGTCAAAAGTAAATACCATATTGTTTTTCATTTCCCCCCCCCCAGTACATGCAAAGCCGTCTTTAATTTTGATACATAGCCTGCATATGTGTGTACATTTATTCACGTTATGAAAGATGTTTCTTTTCCTTTTACAACATTATAGATATTTGTCTTTGAAATTATTCTGTATCTGTTGTAGAATGGAAAGGTCTGATGTGAGCAAAGTACCCGTATGTGTCCCGGTGGTAGCATAGTTCCATTAAAAAACCAAAGGGTGAAGCTGAGATTGAAAGTATTGAAGTCGATTGTGCTTGTTGAAGGTGCCATTGTTGTACGCTGTAGGTATCGATGTTAAGAATGTATTGTTGGTAGGAATGCTGACATGTTTACATTTGTCTCGCCGAATGTTGTTTCTTTCAGGTCCGCGTGAGCCTAGAGGTAGGTGCCTGTTATAAATACTCTCTATGCTCTCGCCGCGGTTATTCATTCGATATTAACCGTCGAGCAAAGTGAACCATGTCTGGACGCGGTAAAGGTGGCAAGGGGCTTGGAAAGGGAGGCGCAAAACGTCACAGAAAAGTGTTGCGTGATAACATCCAAGGTATCACGAAACCTGCAATTCGTCGTCTTGCACGCAGAGGTGGTGTGAAACGTATTTCTGGACTCATTTACGAAGAAACACGAGGAGTTCTGAAGGTATTTTTGGAGAACGTAATTCGCGATGCAGTAACATACACTGAGCACGCAAAGAGAAAGACAGTAACGGCCATGGATGTCGTCTACGCCTTGAAACGCCAGGGCCGTACTCTCTACGGATTTGGAGGTTAACCCAGAAGACAAGAAGAACTTTCAAGAAGGAAGAAAAAAAACGGCCCTTTTTAGGGCCACGAAAATCTCTAGAAAAGACAACAATTTACAATTTGTCATGCTCTTTTACTCCAGTGCAAACTTTCCATACCCTATATACCTAATAAGTACACCTATATTTCTTACGCCAAGGTCACACTTACTACAGATAGCATTATGATGTATATATGCCTCGCACCCTGACAATTTTCATTACATTATAAGTAATGGAATATAATTCTGAAACTCACAAGTTGGCTTGTTGAAAGTAATATTTATTTGTAATATAATACAACCATCTGTGGTAAATTGTAATCGACTTGAGATGGTGGTTATGCACCTTAACTTACCTATGAAGACGAAAAATATATGAGTGCTTGGTATGTGATGTTTTCAATCACGTCCGCTCTATGTGCCATTTGGATCCTCCCGCATTCATATAAATAGTGTTCGCAAGCCCTCGCTAGTATTCATTCAGTTATTTCTGAGCAAGATGCCACCTAAACAGGCAGCGGGTAGCAAGGGCGCGAAGAAAGCCGCCACCAAAGCAAAGGCCCAGCGAACTGGGGACAAGAAGAAAAGGAGGAGGAGGAGGGAATCCTATGGAATCTACATTTATAAAGTGTTGAAACAGGTTCACCCCGACACCGGTATCTCTAGCAAGGCTATGTCCATCATGAACAGCTTTGTGAACGATATTTTCGAGCGAATTGCTGCGGAAGCATCCAGACTTGCCCATTACAACAAGCGTTCGACAATCACTAGCAGAGAAATTCAGACAGCTGTCCGTCTTCTCTTGCCCGGTGAACTTGCCAAGCACGCCGTCAGTGAAGGCACCAAGGCTGTTACCAAGTACACTAGCAGCAAGTAAACATCTGGTTTACCACAGACTACATAAAAACGGCCCTTTTCAGGGCCATACATATGTCTAGAAAAGAAAATAACGTTTCCAATTTTCCATTGTTTAACTGAGTTTTACCTTGTACCTTTGTGACATTATTTGCTCATTACTTCATACCTATAAGCGTAGGCTACATGGAAATTGCCTATTGTTGACGTTTAATTTTTGTTTTATCAGTCTACGATTATTTACAATCAATAATTAGCAAATCCCTGTCATGTGATGAATATAATCTGCTGCAGACCTCTTTAATTTAAAGTATTCCTACCCCAGCTGATATTACAATAATTCCAAAAGAAATATGTCATGATATTCTAGTGTAGATTCCTATCTATTTGATAGGCAACGAAAACTGAATAAATAATGCACTTTGCGTAGTGCAAGTTAAATAATGCACAATGAAAAGGAAAGAATAAGTTGGGTACCATTATTATCTGTACTGTTTTCTTTCTTACAATTTAAGAAGAACCCAATTTTTCCCTGCATTGAGCGGACGTGATTGAAAACACGCTGTCCCGAAAGCCGTTTAGTAATAATCGTTATCATTAGCCAAGTTTACACGTAAGCTTATTTTTCATTCGTTCATACTCGTTGTCAGTTCAATCCTAGTACAGGGTATAAATGCCGAGGTCCATACCTAAAAATCATTCGGTTTATTTGAAAGACACGACAAGAAAAAGACAAATATGTCAGGACGAGGCAAGGGAGGTAAAGTAAAGGGAAAGGCGAAGAGCCGATCATCCCGTGCAGGACTACAGTTCCCAGTGGGACGTATTCACCGTTTATTGAGGAAGGGAAATTATGCTGAGCGTGTTGGTGCAGGCGCTCCCGTATACTTAGCTGCAGTACTGGAGTACTTGGCCGCTGAAGTTTTGGAGTTGGCTGGCAACGCAGCCCGTGACAACAAGAAGACGAGAATAATTCCACGTCACCTGCAGCTGGCCATCCGCAACGACGAGGAACTGAACAAGCTCCTATCAGGAGTGACCATTGCACAGGGTGGTGTTTTGCCTAACATCCAAGCTGTTCTTCTGCCCAAGAAAACGAAGCAGGCACCTGCTAAATAAAGCAGTTATATTTTTTTGGACTCATCTTAAAACGGCCCTTTTAAGGGCCACACAATTTATCCCGAAAATGAATATGCGTCAATATTGCCAGTAATGAACATTGAAGGTTACAAATAACAAGAAACAATTTTTCACTCACTCACTCACTCACTCACTCACTCACTCACTCTCTCTCTCTCTCTCTCTCTCTCTCTCTCTCTCTCTCTCTCTCTCTCTCTCTCTCTCTCTCTCTCTCTCTCTCTCTCTCTCTCTGACCCTGACCCTACCTACTCACTCCCTCCCTCCCTCCCTCCCTCCCTCCCTCCCTCCCTTCCTTCCTTCACATTCACTCATACATCGCTGGTATTAGGAGAAAACACTATTATCACTTCCCAGTCTAAACCCCGCTGTTGTTCCCGTACCACCCAATAACGTGTGTATGTAGTTCGCCTTACTCAAGTGTCCTTCAATTTATAGCCGATTCTCGTGTCGCAGCTGCGTCTGAGACACTGGTCAGCCTAATTACTGAAAGAGTCATAAGCATGGCCGCTCACTCAATCATGTACTCCCACACACACACACACACACACACACACACACACACACACACACACACACACACACACACACACACACAATATTGTCAGCGACTTACACTCGTTTGTTTCAGTCTTGTTTGTGACTTTTGTTTTTCCCCCTTCATGTACTGTGGCTAAGGCCCTGTATGATAGTGTACTAGAAGACAATACATTGTCCGTTACAGTTATGACTTGTAATTTTGTATGATAATCTTATTACTTTATTGTACCGTAATTTATGTTATGATATTGTATTATATACTACGCACTATAATTGTATTCAATGCACTGCATTTGACTTCATTGCCCCAATATTTCTTTGTATCACTTGTAAATCTTGAGTCATGCTTATTGTTATGTTTCACCGGTACGACTGAGTTTGTGCTAGTATTAGCTCTGTTATAAAAAGTTTGTCCTCTTCATTTTGATAAGTACTTTTTTTTATGTCTTTAAATCCAATGAATCTTTCATTCTATTGCATGTCTGTTATATTTTGGTATCCAAAATGCATGTTATTCTTTTTAGCTATTGCTACCAATGCTACTTGTATTAAGTTGTAGATATTTGTTCTTGCAGTAAATTATGGATAACACTATATAAAATTTGTAAATGTAGGTATTATCCTTGTAATGATTTATTTTTATAAGTACCTGTAATTTATATTTATATACAATCACATACACATACTTTTGTCGCCTTTATAATGCGAAAGATGGTAGCGTTGTAACGAAGGCTATTGTGTTTTATACCTATTTTAATACTGCTTTGCCCGTGAAAGTTTGTTCATTAATGTTAGTGCAGTTGGAAACAGTATTTTGGGGGATGAATGTTACAACTTTGTAATATATACTGATATCAGGTCTTTTCATGTCTTTATCCTAGATTCGTTGAAAAGATTAGGAAACGTAAAATGTTATCATTGTTGTCACTGCATCCTCCTCTATTTACTTTGTATTTTAAGCTGTAAATCAATATTATTCTTCATTAGACGTGAACACTGGGCAGAGAAATAGTTCATCTAAGTATTAGTGCATTTTAAACTCAGTCCCTTGTTTTTGTGTGTACAGAATGCATGCTGAAATAATTTTGTAGAAACACATTTTTCAGCATTTGTCGTTCGACGATGTTTTAGCTACAACATGGGTGTTTTCAATCACGTCCGCGCGCCGGTATATGTACACTATAGGTGACTGTGTGTTAAGTTGTTATTCTGTATGTGCCCGTTATTCTAATCGGACCTGTACAATACAATGGCAGACACAGCAACAGCTCCTGCTGCAGCCGCCGCTGCCCCTCTGGCACCCAAGTCACCAAAGAAAAAGTCGAGTAAGCCAAAGACACCGGCTAGTCACCCGAAGTACATTGATATGGTACAAGCCGCTATCAGCAACCTGAAGGAGAGAGGTGGCTCTTCAAGGCAAGCTATACTGAAGTACATCGCCGCTAACTACAAGGTGGGTAACAACCAAGCCCTCGTGAACTCCCGTCTTAAAGTAGCTCTAAAGGGTGGTGTCAAGGCAGGTGCTCTGAAGCAGTCGAAGGGTACCGGAGCCTCTGGGTCATTTCGGCTAGGTGCCAAACCCGAGAAGAAAGTCGTGAAGAAAAAGGCAGTGAAGAAGCCGAAGGCTAAGAAACCTAAGGCTGCTGCAAAGAAGCCAAAGGCTAAGAGTCCCAAGAAGAAGAAGGTGGTTAAGAAGGCAGCTGGTGAGAAAAAGGCAGCTAAACCTAAGAAGGCAAAGACTCCTAAAAAGGCAAAGGCACCTAAGCCTAAGAAGGCTAAGTCTCCCAAGAAGGCTAAAACTGCTAAACCCAAGAAGGCCAAGACCCCAAAGAAGAAGGCAGCCGCAAAGCAATAAATCAACACACTTTTCTTGGTGTAGAAGTGTAAACAAAGGTCCTTTTCAGGACCACTCAAACATCCTAGAAAAGATATGCTATCATATTGCCTTTGAAAAAAAGTAAGATAAGTTTCTATTGATGGTATTCATTAAGCTTATAAGAAACGTTACTTTATGTAACCTATTTGTAAACTGTTTATATTTCCTTTGTAACTTCATCTTTCTTGTAGCAATAGTAATTGTACCTAATCCACCTCTAAAGGTAATTATGAAGGCCACGATTGTAAACTTGATGTTAATTTGTACTCCTGTGATGTGATGTGATTATACATACGTTAATCAGTACCACTTGAACTTGGTCTTAACAGAGGTGGTATAACCTATTAGCAGTGCCTGTCGCTATAGTTACCAACTCATAATTACGCCCGACACGCAGGCTGCCCTGAAGAACTGTGCCTGCAGCTCTCCCCTCACTAAACCATAATGTGAACCAGAAATATCTTTAAAGTTTGCGTGAAACACATAGTGAGTGAGTGAGTGAGTGAGTGAGTGAGTGTCTGTCTGTCTGTCTGTCTGTGTATATATTTCTGTATGTCATTCCCGTCACACAGCGTGTAGCTTCATTATTGATAAAATGAAGTTAATGATATAAACAAACAAATGTTTGTATGAAAAGGGGCCTCAGAATTAGTAGTTGTAGCATCATCACTATTGACATGGGACAAATTACAGCACATGTGAGAAAGATACAAAAATTAACGATAAAATTGGATTAGGACGAGCTTAGGTACCTTATTGGGATTGAAAATGTAGTAAAGTTTTCGCCAATGAAATGTTGGGAACATCAGCCAATCGAATAGGGTCTCTTACGTTTCTTTGACCAACCAGAAGCTGTGTATCTTGTATGGTCGGTTTCACTAACATTCATATGTTCTCTTTAAATATAAACGCGCCATTCTAGTACTTGTAGTTGAGAAGTCCACAGTTAAAAAAAAAAAAAATGGCTCGTACCAAGCAAACGGCTCGTAAATCCACGGGAGGGAAAGCTCCTAGGAAGCAATTGGCAACCAAGGCTGCTCGTAAGAGCGCACCAGCAACTGGTGGTGTGAAGAAACCACACAGATATAGGCCCGGTACCGTTGCCCTGAGAGAAATCAGACGATACCAGAAGAGCACAGAGCTTCTGATTCGAAAACTGCCCTTTCAGCGTCTTGTTCGTGAAATCGCACAGGATTTCAAGACCGATCTTCGATTCCAGAGTTCTGCTGTTATGGCTCTTCAGGAGGCTAGCGAGGCCTACTTGGTTGGTCTCTTTGAAGACACCAACTTGTGTGCCATCCACGCCAAGAGAGTGACCATTATGCCCAAGGATATACAGCTCGCTCGTCGTATCCGTGGTGAACGTGCTTAAATACGTTTTGTACTCAAAACTACATAAACGGCCCTTTTTAGGGCCACACAAATCTATAGAAAAGAAATAATTTTTATATATGCCATAATGTCGTAGCATTTTATTCAATGTAACGTACTTATGACCCTTATCCTCTTTATGATTCCCCCCCACCCCACCCTACCCTACCCTACCCCTTTATAATAATATGG
>JAQISU010000700.1:0-17474 GCA_029339505.1 Unio delphinus | reverse complement strand
GGTATTAGGAGAAAACACTATTATCACTTCCCAGTCTAAACCCCGCTGTTGTTCCCGTACCACCCAATAACGTGTGTATGTAGTTCGCCTTACTCAAGTGTCCTTCAATTTATAGCCGATTCTCGTGTCGCAAGCTGCGTCTGAGACACTGGTCAGCCTAATTACTGAAAGAGTCATAAGCATGGCCGCTCACTCAATCATGTACTCCCACACACACACACACACACACACACACACACACACACACACACACACACACAATATTGTCAGCGACTTACACTCGTTTGTTTCAGTCTTGTTTGTGACTTTTGTTTTTCCCCCTTCATGTACTGTGGCTAAGGCCCTGTATGATAGTGTACTAGAAGACAATACATTGTCCGTTACAGTTATGACTTGTAATTTTGTATGATAATCTTATTACTTTATTGTACCGTAATTTATGTTATGATATTGTATTATATACTACGCACTATAATTGTATTCAATGCACTGCATTTGACTTCATTGCCCCAATATTTCTTTGTATCACTTGTAAATCTTGAGTCATGCTTATTGTTATGTTTCACCGGTACGACTGAGTTTGTGCTAGTATTAGCTCTGTTATAAAAAGTTTGTCCTCTTCATTTTGATAAGTACTTTTTTTTATGTCTTTAAATCCATGAATCTTTCATTCTATTGCATGTCTGTTATATTTTGGTATCCAAAATGCATGTTATTCTTTTTAGCTATTGCTACCAATGCTACTTGTATTAAGTTGTAGATATTTGTTCTTGCAGTAAATTATGGATAACACTATATAAAATTTGTAAATGTAGGTATTATCCTTGTAATGATTTATTTTTATAAGTACCTGTAATTTATATTTATATACAATCACATACACATACTTTTGTCGCCTTTATAATGCGAAAGATGGTAGCGTTGTAACGAAGGCTATTGTGTTTTATACCTATGTTAATACTGCTTTGCCCGTGAAAGTTTGTTCATTAATGTTAGTGCAGTTGGAAACAGTATTTTGGGGGATGAATGTTACAACTTTGTAATATATACTGATATCAGGTCTTTTCATGTCTTTATCCTAGATTCGTTGAAAAGATTAGGAAACGTAAAATGTTATCATTGTTGTCACTGCATCCTCCTCTATTTACTTTGTATTTTAAGCTGTAAATCAATATTATTCTTCATTAGACGTGAACACTGGGCAGAGAAATAGTTCATCTAAGTATTAGTGCATTTTAAAACTCAGTCCCTTGTTTTTGTGTGTACAGAATGCATGCTGAAATAATTTTGTAGAAACACATTTTTCAGCATTTGTCGTTCGACGATGTTTTAGCTACAACATGGGTGTTTTCAATCACGTCCGCGCGCCGGTATATGTACACTATAGGTGACTGTGTGTTAAGTTGTTATTCTGTATGTGCCCGTTATTCTAATCGGACCTGTACAATACAATGGCAGACACAGCAACAGCTCCTGCTGCAGCCGCCGCTGCCCCTCTGGCACCCAAGTCACCAAAGAAAAAGTCGAGTAAGCCAAAGACACCGGCTAGTCACCCGAAGTACATTGATATGGTACAAGCCGCTATCAGCAACCTGAAGGAGAGAGGTGGCTCTTCAAGGCAAGCTATACTGAAGTACATCGCCGCTAACTACAAGGTGGGTAACAACCAAGCCCTCGTGAACTCCCGTCTTAAAGTAGCTCTAAAGGGTGGTGTCAAGGCAGGTGCTCTGAAGCAGTCGAAGGGTACCGGAGCCTCTGGGTCATTTCGGCTAGGTGCCAAACCCGAGAAGAAAGTCGTGAAGAAAAAGGCAGTGAAGAAGCCGAAGGCTAAGAAACCTAAGGCTGCTGCAAAGAAGCCAAAGGCTAAGAGTCCCAAGAAGAAGAAGGTGGTTAAGAAGGCAGCTGGTGAGAAAAAGGCAGCTAAACCTAAGAAGGCAAAGACTCCTAAAAAGGCAAAGGCACCTAAGCCTAAGAAGGCTAAGTCTCCCAAGAAGGCTAAAACTGCTAAACCCAAGAAGGCCAAGACCCCAAAGAAGAAGGCAGCCGCAAAGCAATAAATCAACACACTTTTCTTGGTGTAGAAGTGTAAACAAAGGTCCTTTTCAGGACCACTTCAAACATCCTAGAAAAGATATGCTATCATATTGCCTTTGAAAAAAAGTAAGATAAGTTTCTATTGATGGTATTCATTAAGCTTATAAGAAACGTTACTTTATGTAACCTATTTGTAAACTGTTTATATTTCCTTTGTAACTTCATCTTTCTTGTAGCAATAGTAATTGTACCTAATCCACCTCTAAAGGTAATTATGAAGGCCACGATTGTAAACTTGATGTTAATTTGTACTCCTGTGATGTGATGTGATTATACATACGTTAATCAGTACCACTTGAACTTGGTCTTAACAGAGGTGGTATAACCTATTAGCAGTGCCTGTCGCTATAGTTACCAACTCATAATTACGCCCGACACGCAGGCTGCCCTGAAGAACTGTGCCTGCAGCTCTCCCCTCACTAAACCATAATGTGAACCAGAAATATCTTTAAAGTTTGCGTGAAACACATAGTGAGTGAGTGAGTGAGTGAGTGAGTGAGTGAGTGAGTGTCTGTCTGTCTGTCTGTCTGTGTATATATTTCTGTATGTCATTCCCGTCACACAGCGTGTAGCTTCATTATTGATAAAATGAAGTTAATGATATAAACAAACAAATGTTTGTATGAAAAGGGGCCTCAGAATTAGTAGTTGTAGCATCATCACTATTGACATGGGACAAATTACA
Organism: Unio delphinus; assembly: GCA_029339505.1. Taxonomy (NCBI): domain Eukaryota; kingdom Metazoa; phylum Mollusca; class Bivalvia; order Unionida; family Unionidae; genus Unio; species Unio delphinus. The sequence goes on along the minus strand of JAQISU010000700.1, from coordinate 14,695 downwards.
GCACATGTGAGAAAGATACAAAAATTAACGATAAAATTGGATTAGGACGAGCTTAGGTACCTTATTGGGATTGAAAATGTAGTAAAGTTTTCGCCAATGAAATGTTGGGAACATCAGCCAATCGAATAGGGTCTCTTACGTTTCTTTGACCAACCAGAAGCTGTGTATCTTGTATGGTCGGTTTCACTAACATTCATATGTTCTCTTTAAATATAAACGCGCCATTCTAGTACTTGTAGTTGAGAAGTCCACAGTTAAAAAAAAAAAAATGGCTCGTACCAAGCAAACGGCTCGTAAATCCACGGGAGGGAAAGCTCCTAGGAAGCAATTGGCAACCAAGGCTGCTCGTAAGAGCGCACCAGCAACTGGTGGTGTGAAGAAACCACACAGATATAGGCCCGGTACCGTTGCCCTGAGAGAAATCAGACGATACCAGAAGAGCACAGAGCTTCTGATTCGAAAACTGCCCTTTCAGCGTCTTGTTCGTGAAATCGCACAGGATTTCAAGACCGATCTTCGATTCCAGAGTTCTGCTGTTATGGCTCTTCAGGAGGCTAGCGAGGCCTACTTGGTTGGTCTCTTTGAAGACACCAACTTGTGTGCCATCCACGCCAAGAGAGTGACCATTATGCCCAAGGATATACAGCTCGCTCGTCGTATCCGTGGTGAACGTGCTTAAATACGTTTTGTACTCAAAACTACATAAACGGCCCTTTTTAGGGCCACACAAATCTATAGAAAAGAAATAATTTTTATATATGCCATAATGTCGTAGCATTTTATTCAATGTAACGTACTTATGACCCTTATCCTCTTTATGATTCCCCCCCCACCCCACCCTACCCTACCCTACCCCTTTATAATAATATGGCTCTTCTCTGTGTACATGGATGACCCATGTCTTGGGCATGTTGTGTGTGTGTGTGTGTCGCTGTCTTTTCTTGATGTTACTGTAAAAGGCGTTTCAAGAAATGAGTGAAGCACCATGAAACAGCTATTCATCCTATATCTGTTTCAGTCTGTCAAAAGTAAATACCATATTGTTTTTCATTTCCCCCCCCCCAGTACATGCAAAGCCGTCTTTAATTTTGATACATAGCCTGCATATGTGTGTACATTTATTCACGTTATGAAAGATGTTTCTTTTCCTTTTACAACATTATAGATATTTGTCTTTGAAATTATTCTGTATCTGTTGTAGAATGGAAAGGTCTGATGTGAGCAAAGTACCCGTATGTGTCCCGGTGGTAGCATAGTTCCATTAAAAAACCAAAGGGTGAAGCTGAGATTGAAAGTATTGAAGTCGATTGTGCTTGTTGAAGGTGCCATTGTTGTACGCTGTAGGTATCGATGTTAAGAATGTATTGTTGGTAGGAATGCTGACATGTTTACATTTGTCTCGCCGAATGTTGTTTCTTTCAGGTCCGCGTGAGCCTAGAGGTAGGTGCCTGTTATAAATACTCTATGCTCTCGCCGCGGTTATTCATTCGATATTAACCGTCGAGCAAAGTGAACCATGTCTGGACGCGGTAAAGGTGGCAAGGGGCTTGGAAAGGGAGGCGCAAAACGTCACAGAAAAGTGTTGCGTGATAACATCCAAGGTATCACGAAACCTGCAATTCGTCGTCTTGCACGCAGAGGTGGTGTGAAACGTATTTCTGGACTCATTTACGAAGAAACACGAGGAGTTCTGAAGGTATTTTTGGAGAACGTAATTCGCGATGCAGTAACATACACTGAGCACGCAAAGAGAAAGACAGTAACGGCCATGGATGTCGTCTACGCCTTGAAACGCCAGGGCCGTACTCTCTACGGATTTGGAGGTTAACCCAGAAGACAAGAAGAACTTTCAAGAAGGAAGAAAAAAAACGGCCCTTTTTAGGGCCACGAAAATCTCTAGAAAAGACAACAATTTACAATTTGTCATGCTCTTTTACTCCAGTGCAAACTTTCCATACCCTATATACCTAATAAGTACACCTATATTTCTTACGCCAAGGTCACACTTACTACAGATAGCATTATGATGTATATATGCCTCGCACCCTGACAATTTTCATTACATTATAAGTAATGGAATATAATTCTGAAACTCACAAGTTGGCTTGTTGAAAGTAATATTTATTTGTAATATAATACAACCATCTGTGGTAAATTGTAATCGACTTGAGATGGTGGTTATGCACCTTAACTTACCTATGAAGACGAAAAATATATGAGTGCTTGGTATGTGATGTTTTCAATCACGTCCGCTCTATGTGCCATTTGGATCCTCCCGCATTCATATAAATAGTGTTCGCAAGCCCTCGCTAGTATTCATTCAGTTATTTCTGAGCAAGATGCCACCTAAACAGGCAGCGGGTAGCAAGGGCGCGAAGAAAGCCGCCACCAAAGCAAAGGCCCAGCGAACTGGGGACAAGAAGAAAAGGAGGAGGAGGAGGGAATCCTATGGAATCTACATTTATAAAGTGTTGAAACAGGTTCACCCCGACACCGGTATCTCTAGCAAGGCTATGTCCATCATGAACAGCTTTGTGAACGATATTTTCGAGCGAATTGCTGCGGAAGCATCCAGACTTGCCCATTACAACAAGCGTTCGACAATCACTAGCAGAGAAATTCAGACAGCTGTCCGTCTTCTCTTGCCCGGTGAACTTGCCAAGCACGCCGTCAGTGAAGGCACCAAGGCTGTTACCAAGTACACTAGCAGCAAGTAAACATCTGGTTTACCACAGACTACATAAAAACGGCCCTTTTCAGGGCCATACATATGTCTAGAAAAGAAAATAACGTTTCCAATTTTCCATTGTTTAACTGAGTTTTACCTTGTACCTTTGTGACATTATTTGCTCATTACTTCATACCTATAAGCGTAGGCTACATGGAAATTGCCTATTGTTGACGTTTAATTTTTGTTTTATCAGTCTACGATTATTTACAATCAATAATTAGCAAATCCCTGTCATGTGATGAATATAATCTGCTGCAGACCTCTTTAATTTAAAGTATTCCTACCCCAGCTGATATTACAATAATTCCAAAAGAAATATGTCATGATATTCTAGTGTAGATTCCTATCTATTTGATAGGCAACGAAAACTGAATAAATAATGCACTTTGCGTAGTGCAAGTTAAATAATGCACAATGAAAAGGAAAGAATAAGTTGGGTACCATTATTATCTGTACTGTTTTCTTTCTTACAATTTAAGAAGAACCCAATTTTTCCCTGCATTGAGCGGACGTGATTGAAAACACGCTGTCCCGAAAGCCGTTTAGTAATAATCGTTATCATTAGCCAAGTTTACACGTAAGCTTATTTTTCATTCGTTCATACTCGTTGTCAGTTCAATCCTAGTACAGGGTATAAATGCCGAGGTCCATACCTAAAAATCATTCGGTTTATTTGAAAGACACGACAAGAAAAAGACAAATATGTCAGGACGAGGCAAGGGAGGTAAAGTAAAGGGAAAGGCGAAGAGCCGATCATCCCGTGCAGGACTACAGTTCCCAGTGGGACGTATTCACCGTTTATTGAGGAAGGGAAATTATGCTGAGCGTGTTGGTGCAGGCGCTCCCGTATACTTAGCTGCAGTACTGGAGTACTTGGCCGCTGAAGTTTTGGAGTTGGCTGGCAACGCAGCCCGTGACAACAAGAAGACGAGAATAATTCCACGTCACCTGCAGCTGGCCATCCGCAACGACGAGGAACTGAACAAGCTCCTATCAGGAGTGACCATTGCACAGGGTGGTGTTTTGCCTAACATCCAAGCTGTTCTTCTGCCCAAGAAAACGAAGCAGGCACCTGCTAAATAAAGCAGTTATATTTTTTTGGACTCATCTTAAAACGGCCCTTTTAAGGGCCACACAATTTATCCCGAAAATGAATATGCGTCAATATTGCCAGTAATGAACATTGAAGGTTACAAATAACAAGAAACAATTTTTCACTCACTCACTCACTCACTCACTCACTCACTCACTCACTCTCTCTCTCTCTCTCTCTCTCTCTCTCTCTCTCTCTCTCTCTCTCTCTCTCTCTCTCTCTCTCTCTCTCTCTCTCTCTCTCTCTCTCTCTGACCCTGACCCTACCTACTCACTCCCTCCCTCCCTCCCTCCCTCCCTCCCTCCCTCCCTTCCTTCCTTCACATTCACTCATACATCGCTGGTATTAGGAGAAAACACTATTATCACTTCCCAGTCTAAACCCCGCTGTTGTTCCCGTACCACCCAATAACGTGTGTATGTAGTTCGCCTTACTCAAGTGTCCTTCAATTTATAGCCGATTCTCGTGTCGCAGCTGCGTCTGAGACACTGGTCAGCCTAATTACTGAAAGAGTCATAAGCATGGCCGCTCACTCAATCATGTACTCCACACACACACACACACACACACACACACACACACACACACACACACACACAATATTGTCAGCGACTTACACTCGTTTGTTTCAGTCTTGTTTGTGACTTTTGTTTTTCCCCCTTCATGTACTGTGGCTAAGGCCCTGTATGATAGTGTACTAGAAGACAATACATTGTCCGTTACAGTTATGACTTGTAATTTTGTATGATAATCTTATTACTTTATTGTACCGTAATTTATGTTATGATATTGTATTATATACTACGCACTATAATTGTATTCAATGCACTGCATTTGACTTCATTGCCCCAATATTTCTTTGTATCACTTGTAAATCTTGAGTCATGCTTATTGTTATGTTTCACCGGTACGACTGAGTTTGTGCTAGTATTAGCTCTGTTATAAAAAGTTTGTCCTCTTCATTTTGATAAGTACTTTTTTTTATGTCTTTAAATCCAATGAATCTTTCATTCTATTGCATGTCTGTTATATTTTGGTATCCAAAATGCATGTTATTCTTTTTAGCTATTGCTACCAATGCTACTTGTATTAAGTTGTAGATATTTGTTCTTGCAGTAAATTATGGATAACACTATATAAAATTTGTAAATGTAGGTATTATCCTTGTAATGATTTATTTTTATAAGTACCTGTAATTTATATTTATATACAATCACATACACATACTTTTGTCGCCTTTATAATGCGAAAGATGGTAGCGTTGTAACGAAGGCTATTGTGTTTTATACCTATGTTAATACTGCTTTGCCCGTGAAAGTTTGTTCATTAATGTTAGTGCAGTTGGAAACAGTATTTTGGGGGATGAATGTTACAACTTTGTAATATATACTGATATCAGGTCTTTTCATGTCTTTATCCTAGATTCGTTGAAAAGATTAGGAAACGTAAAATGTTATCATTGTTGTCACTGCATCCTCCTCTATTTACTTTGTATTTTAAGCTGTAAATCAATATTATTCTTCATTAGACGTGAACACTGGGCAGAGAAATAGTTCATCTAAGTATTAGTGCATTTTAAACTCAGTCCCTTGTTTTTGTGTGTACAGAATGCATGCTGAAATAATTTTGTAGAAACACATTTTTCAGCATTTGTCGTTCGACGATGTTTTAGCTACAACATGGGTGTTTTCAATCACGTCCGCGCGCCGGTATATGTACACTATAGGTGACTGTGTGTTAAGTTGTTATTCTGTATGTGCCCGTTATTCTAATCGGACCTGTACAATACAATGGCAGACACAGCAACAGCTCCTGCTGCAGCCGCCGCTGCCCCTCTGGCACCCAAGTCACCAAAGAAAAAGTCGAGTAAGCCAAAGACACCGGCTAGTCACCCGAAGTACATTGATATGGTACAAGCCGCTATCAGCAACCTGAAGGAGAGGGTGGCTCTTCAAGGCAAGCTATACTGAAGTACATCGCCGCTAACTACAAGGTGGGTAACAACCAAGCCCTCGTGAACTCCCGTCTTAAAGTAGCTCTAAAGGGTGGTGTCAAGGCAGGTGCTCTGAAGCAGTCGAAGGGTACCGGAGCCTCTGGGTCATTTCGGCTAGGTGCCAAACCCGAGAAGAAAGTCGTGAAGAAAAAGGCAGTGAAGAAGCCGAAGGCTAAGAAACCTAAGGCTGCTGCAAAGAAGCCAAAGGCTAAGAGTCCCAAGAAGAAGAAGGTGGTTAAGAAGGCAGCTGGTGAGAAAAAGGCAGCTAAACCTAAGAAGGCAAAGACTCCTAAAAAGGCAAAGGCACCTAAGCCTAAGAAGGCTAAGTCTCCCAAGAAGGCTAAAACTGCTAAACCCAAGAAGGCCAAGACCCCAAAGAAGAAGGCAGCCGCAAAGCAATAAATCAACACACTTTTCTTGGTGTAGAAGTGTAAACAAAGGTCCTTTTCAGGACCACTCAAACATCCTAGAAAAGATATGCTATCATATTGCCTTTGAAAAAAAGTAAGATAAGTTTCTATTGATGGTATTCATTAAGCTTATAAGAAACGTTACTTTATGTAACCTATTTGTAAACTGTTTATATTTCCTTTGTAACTTCATCTTTCTTGTAGCAATAGTAATTGTACCTAATCCACCTCTAAAGGTAATTATGAAGGCCACGATTGTAAACTTGATGTTAATTTGTACTCCTGTGATGTGATGTGATTATACATACGTTAATCAGTACCACTTGAACTTGGTCTTAACAGAGGTGGTATAACCTATTAGCAGTGCCTGTCGCTATAGTTACCAACTCATAATTACGCCCGACACGCAGGCTGCCCTGAAGAACTGTGCCTGCAGCTCTCCCCTCACTAAACCATAATGTGAACCAGAAATATCTTTAAAGTTTGCGTGAAACACATAGTGAGTGAGTGAGTGAGTGAGTGAGTGAGTGAGTGAGTGTCTGTCTGTCTGTCTGTCTGTGTATATATTTCTGTATGTCATTCCCGTCACACAGCGTGTAGCTTCATTATTGATAAAATGAAGTTAATGATATAAACAAACAAATGTTTGTATGAAAAGGGGCCTCAGAATTAGTAGTTGTAGCATCATCACTATTGACATGGGACAAATTACAGCACATGTGAGAAAGATACAAAAATTAACGATAAAATTGGATTAGGACGAGCTTAGGTACCTTATTGGGATTGAAAATGTAGTAAAGTTTTCGCCAATGAAATGTTGGGAACATCAGCCAATCGAATAGGGTCTCTTACGTTTCTTTGACCAACCAGAAGCTGTGTATCTTGTATGGTCGGTTTCACTAACATTCATATGTTCTCTTTAAATATAAACGCGCCATTCTAGTACTTGTAGTTGAGAAGTCCACAGTTAAAAAAAAAAAAATGGCTCGTACCAAGCAAACGGCTCGTAAATCCACGGGAGGGAAAGCTCCTAGGAAGCAATTGGCAACCAAGGCTGCTCGTAAGAGCGCACCAGCAACTGGTGGTGTGAAGAAACCACACAGATATAGGCCCGGTACCGTTGCCCTGAGAGAAATCAGACGATACCAGAAGAGCACAGAGCTTCTGATTCGAAAACTGCCCTTTCAGCGTCTTGTTCGTGAAATCGCACAGGATTTCAAGACCGATCTTCGATTCCAGAGTTCTGCTGTTATGGCTCTTCAGGAGGCTAGCGAGGCCTACTTGGTTGGTCTCTTTGAAGACACCAACTTGTGTGCCATCCACGCCAAGAGAGTGACCATTATGCCCAAGGATATACAGCTCGCTCGTCGTATCCGTGGTGAACGTGCTTAAATACGTTTTGTACTCAAAACTACATAAACGGCCCTTTTTAGGGCCACACAAATCTATAGAAAAGAAATAATTTTTATATATGCCATAATGTCGTAGCATTTTATTCAATGTAACGTACTTATGACCCTTATCCTCTTTATGATTCCCCCCCACCCCACCCTACCCTACCCTACCCCTTTATAATAATATGGCTCTTCTCTGTGTACATGGATGACCCATGTCTTGGGCATGTTGTGTGTGTGTGTGTGTCGCTGTCTTTTCTTGATGTTACTGTAAAAGGCGTTTCAAGAAATGAGTGAAGCACCATGAAACAGCTATTCATCCTATATCTGTTTCAGTCTGTCAAAAGTAAATACCATATTGTTTTTCATTTCCCCCCCCCCAGTACATGCAAAGCCGTCTTTAATTTTGATACATAGCCTGCATATGTGTGTACATTTATTCACGTTATGAAAGATGTTTCTTTTCCTTTTACAACATTATAGATATTTGTCTTTGAAATTATTCTGTATCTGTTGTAGAATGGAAAGGTCTGATGTGAGCAAAGTACCCGTATGTGTCCCGGTGGTAGCATAGTTCCATTAAAAAACCAAAGGGTGAAGCTGAGATTGAAAGTATTGAAGTCGATTGTGCTTGTTGAAGGTGCCATTGTTGTACGCTGTAGGTATCGATGTTAAGAATGTATTGTTGGTAGGAATGCTGACATGTTTACATTTGTCTCGCCGAATGTTGTTTCTTTCAGGTCCGCGTGAGCCTAGAGGTAGGTGCCTGTTATAAATACTCTATGCTCTCGCCGCGGTTATTCATTCGATATTAACCGTCGAGCAAAGTGAACCATGTCTGGACGCGGTAAAGGTGGCAAGGGGCTTGGAAAGGGAGGCGCAAAACGTCACAGAAAAGTGTTGCGTGATAACATCCAAGGTATCACGAAACCTGCAATTCGTCGTCTTGCACGCAGAGGTGGTGTGAAACGTATTTCTGGACTCATTTACGAAGAAACACGAGGAGTTCTGAAGGTATTTTTGGAGAACGTAATTCGCGATGCAGTAACATACACTGAGCACGCAAAGAGAAAGACAGTAACGGCCATGGATGTCGTCTACGCCTTGAAACGCCAGGGCCGTACTCTCTACGGATTTGGAGGTTAACCCAGAAGACAAGAAGAACTTTCAAGAAGGAAGAAAAAAAACGGCCCTTTTTAGGGCCACGAAAATCTCTAGAAAAGACAACAATTTACAATTTGTCATGCTCTTTTACTCCAGTGCAAACTTTCCATACCCTATATACCTAATAAGTACACCTATATTTCTTACGCCAAGGTCACACTTACTACAGATAGCATTATGATGTATATATGCCTCGCACCCTGACAATTTTCATTACATTATAAGTAATGGAATATAATTCTGAAACTCACAAGTTGGCTTGTTGAAAGTAATATTTATTTGTAATATAATACAACCATCTGTGGTAAATTGTAATCGACTTGAGATGGTGGTTATGCACCTTAACTTACCTATGAAGACGAAAAATATATGAGTGCTTGGTATGTGATGTTTTCAATCACGTCCGCTCTATGTGCCATTTGGATCCTCCCGCATTCATATAAATAGTGTTCGCAAGCCCTCGCTAGTATTCATTCAGTTATTTCTGAGCAAGATGCCACCTAAACAGGCAGCGGGTAGCAAGGGCGCGAAGAAAGCCGCCACCAAAGCAAAGGCCCAGCGAACTGGGGACAAGAAGAAAAGGAGGAGGAGGAGGGAATCCTATGGAATCTACATTTATAAAGTGTTGAAACAGGTTCACCCCGACACCGGTATCTCTAGCAAGGCTATGTCCATCATGAACAGCTTTGTGAACGATATTTTCGAGCGAATTGCTGCGGAAGCATCCAGACTTGCCCATTACAACAAGCGTTCGACAATCACTAGCAGAGAAATTCAGACAGCTGTCCGTCTTCTCTTGCCCGGTGAACTTGCCAAGCACGCCGTCAGTGAAGGCACCAAGGCTGTTACCAAGTACACTAGCAGCAAGTAAACATCTGGTTTACCACAGACTACATAAAAACGGCCCTTTTCAGGGCCATACATATGTCTAGAAAAGAAAATAACGTTTCCAATTTTCCATTGTTTAACTGAGTTTTACCTTGTACCTTTGTGACATTATTTGCTCATTACTTCATACCTATAAGCGTAGGCTACATGGAAATTGCCTATTGTTGACGTTTAATTTTTGTTTTATCAGTCTACGATTATTTACAATCAATAATTAGCAAATCCCTGTCATGTGATGAATATAATCTGCTGCAGACCTCTTTAATTTAAAGTATTCCTACCCCAGCTGATATTACAATAATTCCAAAAGAAATATGTCATGATATTCTAGTGTAGATTCCTATCTATTTGATAGGCAACGAAAACTGAATAAATAATGCACTTTGCGTAGTGCAAGTTAAATAATGCACAATGAAAAGGAAAGAATAAGTTGGGTACCATTATTATCTGTACTGTTTTCTTTCTTACAATTTAAGAAGAACCCAATTTTTCCCTGCATTGAGCGGACGTGATTGAAAACACGCTGTCCCGAAAGCCGTTTAGTAATAATCGTTATCATTAGCCAAGTTTACACGTAAGCTTATTTTTCATTCGTTCATACTCGTTGTCAGTTCAATCCTAGTACAGGGTATAAATGCCGAGGTCCATACCTAAAAATCATTCGGTTTATTTGAAAGACACGACAAGAAAAAGACAAATATGTCAGGACGAGGCAAGGGAGGTAAAGTAAAGGGAAAGGCGAAGAGCCGATCATCCCGTGCAGGACTACAGTTCCCAGTGGGACGTATTCACCGTTTATTGAGGAAGGGAAATTATGCTGAGCGTGTTGGTGCAGGCGCTCCCGTATACTTAGCTGCAGTACTGGAGTACTTGGCCGCTGAAGTTTTGGAGTTGGCTGGCAACGCAGCCCGTGACAACAAGAAGACGAGAATAATTCCACGTCACCTGCAGCTGGCCATCCGCAACGACGAGGAACTGAACAAGCTCCTATCAGGAGTGACCATTGCACAGGGTGGTGTTTTGCCTAACATCCAAGCTGTTCTTCTGCCCAAGAAAACGAAGCAGGCACCTGCTAAATAAAGCAGTTATATTTTTTTGGACTCATCTTAAAACGGCCCTTTTAAGGGCCACACAATTTATCCCGAAAATGAATATGCGTCAATATTGCCAGTAATGAACATTGAAGGTTACAAATAACAAGAAACAATTTTTCACTCACTCACTCACTCACTCACTCACTCACTCACTCACTCTCTCTCTCTCTCTCTCTCTCTCTCTCTCTCTCTCTCTCTCTCTCTCTCTCTCTCTCTCTCTCTCTCTCTCTCTCTCTCTCTCTCTCTGACCCTGACCCTACCTACTCACTCCCTCCCTCCCTCCCTCCCTCCCTCCCTCCCTCCCTCCTTCCTTCACATTCACTCATACATCGCTGGTATTAGGAGAAAACACTATTATCACTTCCCAGTCTAAACCCCGCTGTTGTTCCCGTACCACCCAATAACGTGTGTATGTAGTTCGCCTTACTCAAGTGTCCTTCAATTTATAGCCGATTCTCGTGTCGCAGCTGCGTCTGAGACACTGGTCAGCCTAATTACTGAAAGAGTCATAAGCATGGCCGCTCACTCAATCATGTACTCCACACACACACACACACACACACACACACACACACACACACACACACACACACAATATTGTCAGCGACTTACACTCGTTTGTTTCAGTCTTGTTTGTGACTTTTGTTTTTCCCCCTTCATGTACTGTGGCTAAGGCCCTGTATGATAGTGTACTAGAAGACAATACATTGTCCGTTACAGTTATGACTTGTAATTTTGTATGATAATCTTATTACTTTATTGTACCGTAATTTATGTTATGATATTGTATTATATACTACGCACTATAATTGTATTCAATGCACTGCATTTGACTTCATTGCCCCAATATTTCTTTGTATCACTTGTAAATCTTGAGTCATGCTTATTGTTATGTTTCACCGGTACGACTGAGTTTGTGCTAGTATTAGCTCTGTTATAAAAAGTTTGTCCTCTTCATTTTGATAAGTACTTTTTTTTATGTCTTTAAATCCAATGAATCTTTCATTCTATTGCATGTCTGTTATATTTTGGTATCCAAAATGCATGTTATTCTTTTTAGCTATTGCTACCAATGCTACTTGTATTAAGTTGTAGATATTTGTTCTTGCAGTAAATTATGGATAACACTATATAAAATTTGTAAATGTAGGTATTATCCTTGTAATGATTTATTTTTATAAGTACCTGTAATTTATATTTATATACAATCACATACACATACTTTTGTCGCCTTTATAATGCGAAAGATGGTAGCGTTGTAACGAAGGCTATTGTGTTTTATACCTATGTTAATACTGCTTTGCCCGTGAAAGTTTGTTCATTAATGTTAGTGCAGTTGGAAACAGTATTTTGGGGGATGAATGTTACAACTTTGTAATATATACTGATATCAGGTCTTTTCATGTCTTTATCCTAGATTCGTTGAAAAGATTAGGAAACGTAAAATGTTATCATTGTTGTCACTGCATCCTCCTCTATTTACTTTGTATTTTAAGCTGTAAATCAATATTATTCTTCATTAGACGTGAACACTGGGCAGAGAAATAGTTCATCTAAGTATTAGTGCATTTTAAACTCAGTCCCTTGTTTTTGTGTGTACAGAATGCATGCTGAAATAATTTTGTAGAAACACATTTTTCAGCATTTGTCGTTCGACGATGTTTTAGCTACAACATGGGTGTTTTCAATCACGTCCGCGCGCCGGTATATGTACACTATAGGTGACTGTGTGTTAAGTTGTTATTCTGTATGTGCCCGTTATTCTAATCGGACCTGTACAATACAATGGCAGACACAGCAACAGCTCCTGCTGCAGCCGCCGCTGCCCCTCTGGCACCCAAGTCACCAAAGAAAAAGTCGAGTAAGCCAAAGACACCGGCTAGTCACCCGAAGTACATTGATATGGTACAAGCCGCTATCAGCAACCTGAAGGAGAGAGGTGGCTCTTCAAGGCAAGCTATACTGAAGTACATCGCCGCTAACTACAAGGTGGGTAACAACCAAGCCCTCGTGAACTCCGTCTTAAAGTAGCTCTAAAGGGTGGTGTCAAGGCAGGTGCTCTGAAGCAGTCGAAGGGTACCGGAGCCTCTGGGTCATTTCGGCTAGGTGCCAAACCGAGAAGAAAGTCGTGAAGAAAAAGGCAGTGAAGAAGCCGAAGGCTAAGAAACCTAAGGCTGCTGCAAAGAAGCCAAAGGCTAAGAGTCCCAAGAAGAAGAAGGTGGTTAAGAAGGCAGCTGGTGAGAAAAAGGCAGCTAAACCTAAGAAGGCAAAGACTCCTAAAAAGGCAAAGGCACCTAAGCCTAAGAAGGCTAAGTCTCCCAAGAAGGCTAAAACTGCTAAACCCAAGAAGGCCAAGACCCAAAGAAGAAGGCAGCCGCAAAGCAATAAATCAACACACTTTTCTTGTGTAGAAGTGTAAACAAAGGTCCTTTTCAGGACCACTCAAACATCCTAGAAAAGATATGCTATCATATTGCCTTTGAAAAAAAGTAAGATAAGTTTCTATTGATGGTATTCATTAAGCTTATAAGAAACGTTACTTTATGTAACCTATTTGTAAACTGTTTATATTTCCTTTGTAACTTCATCTTTCTTGTAGCAATAGTAATTGTACCTAATCCACCTCTAAAGGTAATTATGAAGGCCACGATTGTAAACTTGATGTTAATTTGTACTCCTGTGATGTGATGTGATTATACATACGTTAATCAGTACCACTTGAACTTGGTCTTAACAGAGGTGTATAACCTATTAGCAGTGCCTGTCGCTATAGTTACCAACTCATAATTACGCCCGACACGCAGGCTGCCCTGAAGAACTGTGCCTGCAGCTCTCCCCTCACTAAACCATAATGTGAACCAGAAATATCTTTAAAGTTTGCGTGAAACACATAGTGAGTGAGTGAGTGAGTGAGTGAGTGAGTGAGTGAGTGTCTGTCTGTCTGTCTGTCTGTGTATATATTTCTGTATGTCATTCCCGTCACACAGCGTGTAGCTTCATTATTGATAAAATGAAGTTAATGATATAAACAAACAAATGTTTGTATGAAAAGGGGCCTCAGATTAGTAGTTGTAGCATCATCACTATTGACATGGGACAAATTACAGCACATGTGAGAAAGATACAAAAATTAACGATAAAATTGGATTAGGACGAGCTTAGGTACCTTATTGGGATTGAAAATGTAGTAAAGTTTTCGCCAATGAAATGTTGGGAACATCAGCCAATCGAATAGGGTCTCTTACGTTTCTTTGACCAACCAGAAGCTGTGTATCTTGTATGGTCGGTTTCACTAACATTCATATGTTCTCTTTAAATATAAACGCGCCATTCTAGTACTTGTAGTTGAGAAGTCCACAGTTAAAAAAAAAAAATGGCTCGTACCAAGCAAACGGCTCGTAAATCCACGGGAGGGAAAGCTCCTAGGAAGCAATTGGCAACCAAGGCTGCTCGTAAGAGCGCACCAGCAACTGGTGGTGTGAAGAAACCACACAGATATAGGCCCGGTACCGTTGCCCTGAGAGAAATCAGACGATACCAGAAGAGCACAGAGCTTCTGATTCGAAAACTGCCCTTTCAGCGTCTTGTTCGTGAAATCGCACAGGATTTCAAGACCGATCTTCGATTCAGAGTTCTGCTGTTATGGCTCTTCAGGAGGCTAGCGAGGCCTACTGGTTGGTCTCTTTGAAGACACCAACTTGTGTGCCATCCACGCCAAGAGAGTGACCATTATGCCCAAGGATATACAGCTCGCTCGTCGTATCCGTGGTGAACGTGCTTAAATACGTTTTGTACTCAAAACTACATAAACGGCCCTTTTTAGGGCCACACAAATCTATAGAAAAGAAATAATTTTTATATATGCCATAATGTCGTAGCATTTTATTCAATGTAACGTACTTATGACCCTTATCCTCTTTATGATTCC
>JAQISU010000699.1:0-24306 GCA_029339505.1 Unio delphinus | reverse complement strand
GTTCAAACATTCTTTAAGTGTAACGGCATGATGAACATATTGCTCTCTCTCGCCACACCAGACCTCTTTTCTCTTCATGTTTCAAGTCCCATGACAGAAACCCCTGACATTCAGGGTGTAGGCACTGGTGCTGTTGAAAAACAGTATTCCACATCTCAGCATTTTTTTCTGCATGAACCAATCGATATGTGTTTTTCTCATCAGACCTGTTGATTTAAATAGATAAAACAAGTTTCATGTTAGAAATGTAGTTTCAGATTTGAAACAAAATCTATTTATAAATGCAACATTGCTCTGCACATACTATCAAGTGATAGTACAGAATCATTTAGCTGTAAATTAGAGCTTGCTACTTGGTATGCCAAATCAATGTATATTACCTCCCCTTTGACTAGAATTGAGTGACTGAAGGTTTGATTTATTTCTCTTTTTTTAAATAATGTATGTACTTTATTGAGCTTTATATTGAAAAGTAAGTAATTTAAGACTACCTGTAGTGGAAAGTAGCCATCATAATGATTTTGAGACTTTTTCTAAACTTATTATGAGTTTGGGGTAAATATTGGTATAGTTTTATGCATTAGACAACTTTAATATGCAATTCAATTCTATTACTTAAATTTACCAAGAAGTTTATGCAGTGATAAGTTATATAAGTGTCTGAATATTGAATAGAAACATGGACTTACCCTGGCATCGCAATGTTTTCCACATATTGCTCCACCTCCAGCTTACTTCTTGGCTTGGGTCGCAGCAGTTTGTATATGGGCTTTTCATCGTCATCTTCAATGTCAGCATTATATGAACTTTTTATAGCTTTTTCAAATTTGTCTCTTGTTGTCCTTATGTAATAGACCTCAAGTGGCTTTGTCTTTTGGGTTGATGTACATTTTTTCCCCTTGTTGTGGGGAACATTACCAGGCTTGAAGAAATGACTTTGTCTATTCTTTGCTTTCTTATCCTTACCCATAGTTTTATGCTAAAAAGTATCACTCAGTTATTTAATTCTTCAGTATTATAATACTTATGGAACTTTCCTTTGGCTTTTATACCTTTTTATTAAGATTTGGGGGTGATGAATCACCTGTGTTGATAGTTTAAATAGTTTTAGAATGTCAGCATCTCTGGAGGCCTCATTGGGTGAGTCAAAGTCACAGAAGGACAATGACCTCTTATCATTGTGACCTGTCATGTGGCACACTTATTGGTTTGGTGTGAATGATAGGAATCAGGGATGCGCTGTATCTTATTTCTGTGAATGTCAGCAAGAAAAGAAATGAAATTTTGAAATTTAAAACATTTAAAATTTGTCTTATAGCCAGTGAGAGATGGAAAACTAGGTGTCATGTAATTTGATACCCTATGATGTCATACTTGCTGATGTCAGCATGTTTGTGTTTATTTTGTGTAGCATGCATGCTATAGAAAGACAACACGAAGATACAAAGCCGGAATCTAATTTTTTTAATAACAAGAATAATGCACTAATAAGTACAATACAACACTTCAACATGTAATGCGGATGCAATTTTGCTATGTACAGTAGTATCACATAAAATGCAATTGCACTATTATTCATGCACCAGCATGGCCAGGTCTTTCTTACAATTATACTGTAATATCAATGAGTAAAATGCAACTTTTTCAAAAAAATTAAAATCTGGTTATAGGACACACGGTACTAATTATACGGAAGAGCTGTGAACCAGTCTAAAAATGGGTGAAGAAATAATAGAGTATATACAGCTTTGGTGGTCCATAATTGGTTAATAATGAAAATTAAAATTTTAGTAAAAATATTTTTTGAGAGCTTATCCTATCTGTAATTTAAAAAAAATATGGACAAAATTCTATTGATGCAATTGAAGTAAATTTAGAGGCTTCACCTATTACTACTCAATAATGAAAGTAGCACCTGATTCATTTGGTGCAGAATCAATAACATGTGCTTCCTGTCAATTTATGTCAACAAAATGCCGCGGGTCCTATGTTTTTCTACATTTAAAAACTTACATCAAGGTTAGTTGTGCATGGAAAAATATAGGTCTGACCATCAGCACCCAGAAATGTTAAGTTATTGAATTTTGAATATGACAGTGTTTCCATATGTTTACCATTGGAGTTGAATTAGTACCGTGTTTCCTATACAGGGCCTATACCACAACATGAGCCTGATGTTTCTATGGTTACCACGTGCATCCAGGGTATGATTTTGGTGGTTTTTAGATATGACAATCATAATGGAGTCTTTCTTTCATGATTTGCATGTGATTTTGGGGAAAAAAATCTATAGAAAGCACAGATGGGAAGGGTTGTATAAACTGGATGGGGGCATTAATTCTTTTCTTCTTGATGTTTCTCATAAAGCTTGTAAAGAAATGCCCTTTTCTCTGATTTTTTTCTCTTATATGCTGTACTTGCTGTATGTATTTTATTTCTCCTATATATATATCTTGCTTGCTTTTCAGATGTTGTGCCACAGAACTGCAAGCTGAAATCGGACAACCGATAGATTGACATAGCTTAACCAGAGATTCTCCAGGTCCATGGTTGCAGTTATGGACAGCACTATGAACCCTGCCATGGAAGTTTCTCTTAAAGGTTATATTCTTTGGTAAGTTGTGTTTTATCCTTCAATTTTATATGTTGAGTCACATTGAAGATCAATTATATTTGTCTTTTTTCCTGTCATAGAATTAAACTCCTTCACATATTTCCTATGTTCTGCCATGTCTCTCATGTTGCTGCATTCAATTTTCTTACAAACAGTATTGGAACTTTTCTGCATCCCTTTTGTTGAGGGAGCAGGGACATTCGCACTTAAAAGAATAGTTCTAAACCCTTCATTTCCAACAGAAGTCTCTGAAAGTCCTATCTGTATCGCATTATTTACACAGTCAGGTTTTCTTCCACAATCTTTCCTTGGCATTTCTTGATACAGTTCAAACATTCTTTAAGTGTAACGGCATGATGAACATATTGCTCTCTCTCGCCACACCAGACCTCTTTTCTCTTCATGTTTCAAGTCCCATGACAGAAACCCCTGACATTCAGGGTGTAGGCACTGGTGCTGTTGAAAAACAGTATTCCACATCTCAGCATTTTTTTCTGCATGAACCAATCGATATGTGTTTTTCTCATCAGACCTGTTGATTTAAATAGATAAAACAAGTTTCATGTTAGAAATGTAGTTTCAGATTTGAAACAAAATCTATTTATAAATGCAACATTGCTCTGCACATACTATCAAGTGATAGTACAGAATCATTTAGCTGTAAATTAGAGCTTGCTACTTGGTATGCCAAATCAATGTATATTACCTCCCCTTTGACTAGAATTGAGTGACTGAAGGTTTGATTTATTTCTCTTTTTTTAAATAATGTATGTACTTTATTGAGCTTTATATTGAAAAGTAAGTAATTTAAGACTACCTGTAGTGGAAAGTAGCCATCATAATGATTTTGAGACTTTTTCTAAACTTATTATGAGTTTGGGGTAAATATTGGTATAGTTTTATGCATTAGACAACTTTAATATGCAATTCAATTCTATTACTTAAATTTACCAAGAAGTTTATGCAGTGATAAGTTATATAAGTGTCTGAATATTGAATAGAAACATGGACTTACCCTGGCATCGCAATGTTTTCCACATATTGCTCCACCTCCAGCTTACTTCTTGGCTTGGGTCGCAGCAGTTTGTATATGGGCTTTTCATCGTCATCTTCAATGTCAGCATTATATGAACTTTTTATAGCTTTTTCAAATTTGTCTCTTGTTGTCCTTATGTAATAGACCTCAAGTGGCTTTGTCTTTTGGGTTGATGTACATTTTTTCCCCTTGTTGTGGGGAACATTACCAGGCTTGAAGAAATGACTTTGTCTATTCTTTGCTTTCTTATCCTTACCCATAGTTTTATGCTAAAAAGTATCACTCAGTTATTTAATTCTTCAGTATTATAATACTTATGGAACTTTCCTTTGGCTTTTATACCTTTTTATTAAGATTTGGGGGTGATGAATCACCTGTGTTGATAGTTTAAATAGTTTTAGAATGTCAGCATCTCTGGAGGCCTCATTGGGTGAGTCAAAGTCACAGAAGGACAATGACCTCTTATCATTGTGACCTGTCATGTGGCACACTTATTGGTTTGGTGTGAATGATAGGAATCAGGGATGCGCTGTATCTTATTTCTGTGAATGTCAGCAAGAAAAGAAATGAAATTTTGAAATTTAAAACATTTAAAATTTGTCTTATAGCCAGTGAGAGATGGAAAACTAGGTGTCATGTAATTTGATACCCTATGATGTCATACTTGCTGATGTCAGCATGTTTGTGTTTATTTTGTGTAGCATGCATGCTATAGAAAGACAACACGAAGATACAAAGCCGGAATCTAATTTTTTTAATAACAAGAATAATGCACTAATAAGTACAATACAACACTTCAACATGTAATGCGGATGCAATTTTGCTATGTACAGTAGTATCACATAAAATGCAATTGCACTATTATTCATGCACCAGCATGGCCAGGTCTTTCTTACAATTATACTGTAATATCAATGAGTAAAATGCAACTTTTTCAAAAAAATTAAAATCTGGTTATAGGACACACGGTACTAATTATACGGAAGAGCTGTGAACCAGTCTAAAAATGGGTGAAGAAATAATAGAGTATATACAGCTTTGGTGGTCCATAATTGGTTAATAATGAAAATTAAAATTTTAGTAAAAATATTTTTTGAGAGCTTATCCTATCTGTAATTTAAAAAAAATATGGACAAAATTCTATTGATGCAATTGAAGTAAATTTAGAGGCTTCACCTATTACTACTCAATAATGAAAGTAGCACCTGATTCATTTGGTGCAGAATCAATAACATGTGCTTCCTGTCAATTTATGTCAACAAAATGCCGCGGGGTCCTATGTTTTTCTACATTTAAAAACTTACATCAAGGTTAGTTGTGCATGGAAAAATATAGGTCTGACCATCAGCACCCAGAAATGTTAAGTTATTGAATTTTGAATATGACAGTGTTTCCATATGTTTACCATTGGAGTTGAATTAGTACCGTGTTTCCTATACAGGGCCTATACCACAACATGAGCCTGATGTTTCTATGGTTACCACGTGCATCCAGGGTATGATTTTGGTGGTTTTTAGATATGACAATCATAATGGAGTCTTTCTTTCATGATTTGCATGTGATTTTGGGGAAAAAATCTATAGAAAGCACAGATGGGAAGGGTTGTATAAACTGGATGGGGGCATTAATTCTTTTCTTCTTGATGTTTCTCATAAAGCTTGTAAAGAAATGCCCTTTTCTCTGATTTTTTTCTCTTATATGCTGTACTTGCTGTATGTATTTTATTTCTCCTATATATATATCTTGCTTGCTTTTCAGATGTTGTGCCACAGAACTGCAAGCTGAAATCGGACAACCGATAGATTGACATAGCTTAACCAGAGATTCTCCAGGTCCATGGTTGCAGTTATGGACAGCACTATGAACCCTGCCATGGAAGTTTCTCTTAAAGGTTATATTCTTTGGTAAGTTGTGTTTTATCCTTCAATTTTATATGTTGAGTCACATTGAAGATCAATTATATTTGTCTTTTTTCCTGTCATAGAATTAAACTCCTTCACATATTTCCTATGTTCTGCCATGTCTCTCATGTTGCTGCATTCAATTTTCTTACAAACAGTATTGGAACTTTTCTGCATCCCTTTTGTTGAGGGAGCAGGGACATTCGCACTTAAAAGAATAGTTCTAAACCCTTCATTTCCAACAGAAGTCTCTGAAAGTCCTATCTGTATCGCATTATTTACACAGTCAGGTTTTCTTCCACAATCTTTCCTTGGCATTTCTTGATACAGTTCAAACATTCTTTAAGTGTAACGGCATGATGAACATATTGCTCTCTCTCGCCACACCAGACCTCTTTTCTCTTCATGTTTCAAGTCCCATGACAGAAACCCCTGACATTCAGGGTGTAGGCACTGGTGCTGTTGAAAAACAGTATTCCACATCTCAGCATTTTTTTCTGCATGAACCAATCGATATGTGTTTTTCTCATCAGACCTGTTGATTTAAATAGATAAAACAAGTTTCATGTTAGAAATGTAGTTTCAGATTTGAAACAAAATCTATTTATAAATGCAACATTGCTCTGCACATACTATCAAGTGATAGTACAGAATCATTTAGCTGTAAATTAGAGCTTGCTACTTGGTATGCCAAATCAATGTATATTACCTCCCCTTTGACTAGAATTGAGTGACTGAAGGTTTGATTTATTTCTCTTTTTTTAAATAATGTATGTACTTTATTGAGCTTTATATTGAAAAGTAAGTAATTTAAGACTACCTGTAGTGGAAAGTAGCCATCATAATGATTTTGAGACTTTTTCTAAACTTATTATGAGTTTGGGGTAAATATTGGTATAGTTTTATGCATTAGACAACTTTAATATGCAATTCAATTCTATTACTTAAATTTACCAAGAAGTTTATGCAGTGATAAGTTATATAAGTGTCTGAATATTGAATAGAAACATGGACTTACCCTGGCATCGCAATGTTTTCCACATATTGCTCCACCTCCAGCTTACTTCTTGGCTTGGGTCGCAGCAGTTTGTATATGGGCTTTTCATCGTCATCTTCAATGTCAGCATTATATGAACTTTTTATAGCTTTTTCAAATTTGTCTCTTGTTGTCCTTATGTAATAGACCTCAAGTGGCTTTGTCTTTTGGGTTGATGTACATTTTTTCCCCTTGTTGTGGGGAACATTACCAGGCTTGAAGAAATGACTTTGTCTATTCTTTGCTTTCTTATCCTTACCCATAGTTTTATGCTAAAAAGTATCACTCAGTTATTTAATTCTTCAGTATTATAATACTTATGGAACTTTCCTTTGGCTTTTATACCTTTTTATTAAGATTTGGGGGTGATGAATCACCTGTGTTGATAGTTTAAATAGTTTTAGAATGTCAGCATCTCTGGAGGCCTCATTGGGTGAGTCAAAGTCACAGAAGGACAATGACCTCTTATCATTGTGACCTGTCATGTGGCACACTTATTGGTTTGGTGTGAATGATAGGAATCAGGGATGCGCTGTATCTTATTTCTGTGAATGTCAGCAAGAAAAGAAATGAAATTTTGAAATTTAAAACATTTAAAATTTGTCTTATAGCCAGTGAGAGATGGAAAACTAGGTGTCATGTAATTTGATACCCTATGATGTCATACTTGCTGATGTCAGCATGTTTGTGTTTATTTTGTGTAGCATGCATGCTATAGAAAGACAACACGAAGATACAAAGCCGGAATCTAATTTTTTTAATAACAAGAATAATGCACTAATAAGTACAATACAACACTTCAACATGTAATGCGGATGCAATTTTGCTATGTACAGTAGTATCACATAAAATGCAATTGCACTATTATTCATGCACCAGCATGGCCAGGTCTTTCTTACAATTATACTGTAATATCAATGAGTAAAATGCAACTTTTTCAAAAAAATTAAAATCTGGTTATAGGACACACGGTACTAATTATACGGAAGAGCTGTGAACCAGTCTAAAAATGGGTGAAGAAATAATAGAGTATATACAGCTTTGGTGGTCCATAATTGGTTAATAATGAAAATTAAAATTTTAGTAAAAATATTTTTTGAGAGCTTATCCTATCTGTAATTTAAAAAAAATATGGACAAAATTCTATTGATGCAATTGAAGTAAATTTAGAGGCTTCACCTATTACTACTCAATAATGAAAGTAGCACCTGATTCATTTGGTGCAGAATCAATAACATGTGCTTCCTGTCAATTTATGTCAACAAAATGCCGCGGGTCCTATGTTTTTCTACATTTAAAAACTTACATCAAGGTTAGTTGTGCATGGAAAAATATAGGTCTGACCATCAGCACCCAGAAATGTTAAGTTATTGAATTTTGAATATGACAGTGTTTCCATATGTTTACCATTGGAGTTGAATTAGTACCGTGTTTCCTATACAGGGCCTATACCACAACATGAGCCTGATGTTTCTATGGTTACCACGTGCATCCAGGGTATGATTTTGGTGGTTTTTAGATATGACAATCATAATGGAGTCTTTCTTTCATGATTTGCATGTGATTTTGGGGAAAAAATCTATAGAAAGCACAGATGGGAAGGGTTGTATAAACTGGATGGGGGCATTAATTCTTTTCTTCTTGATGTTTCTCATAAAGCTTGTAAAGAAATGCCCTTTTCTCTGATTTTTTTCTCTTATATGCTGTACTTGCTGTATGTATTTTATTTCTCCTATATATATATCTTGCTTGCTTTTCAGATGTTGTGCCACAGAACTGCAAGCTGAAATCGGACAACCGATAGATTGACATAGCTTAACCAGAGATTCTCCAGGTCCATGGTTGCAGTTATGGACAGCACTATGAACCCTGCCATGGAAGTTTCTCTTAAAGGTTATATTCTTTGGTAAGTTGTGTTTTATCCTTCAATTTTATATGTTGAGTCACATTGAAGATCAATTATATTTGTCTTTTTTCCTGTCATAGAATTAAACTCCTTCACATATTTCCTATGTTCTGCCATGTCTCTCATGTTGCTGCATTCAATTTTCTTACAAACAGTATTGGAACTTTTCTGCATCCCTTTTGTTGAGGGAGCAGGGACATTCGCACTTAAAAGAATAGTTCTAAACCCTTCATTTCCAACAGAAGTCTCTGAAAGTCCTATCTGTATCGCATTATTTACACAGTCAGGTTTTCTTCCACAATCTTTCCTTGGCATTTCTTGATACAGTTCAAACATTCTTTAAGTGTAACGGCATGATGAACATATTGCTCTCTCTCGCCACACCAGACCTCTTTTCTCTTCATGTTTCAAGTCCCATGACAGAAACCCCTGACATTCAGGGTGTAGGCACTGGTGCTGTTGAAAAACAGTATTCCACATCTCAGCATTTTTTTCTGCATGAACCAATCGATATGTGTTTTTCTCATCAGACCTGTTGATTTAAATAGATAAAACAAGTTTCATGTTAGAAATGTAGTTTCAGATTTGAAACAAAATCTATTTATAAATGCAACATTGCTCTGCACATACTATCAAGTGATAGTACAGAATCATTTAGCTGTAAATTAGAGCTTGCTACTTGGTATGCCAAATCAATGTATATTACCTCCCCTTTGACTAGAATTGAGTGACTGAAGGTTTGATTTATTTCTCTTTTTTTAAATAATGTATGTACTTTATTGAGCTTTATATTGAAAAGTAAGTAATTTAAGACTACCTGTAGTGGAAAGTAGCCATCATAATGATTTTGAGACTTTTTCTAAACTTATTATGAGTTTGGGGTAAATATTGGTATAGTTTTATGCATTAGACAACTTTAATATGCAATTCAATTCTATTACTTAAATTTACCAAGAAGTTTATGCAGTGATAAGTTATATAAGTGTCTGAATATTGAATAGAAACATGGACTTACCCTGGCATCGCAATGTTTTCCACATATTGCTCCACCTCCAGCTTACTTCTTGGCTTGGGTCGCAGCAGTTTGTATATGGGCTTTTCATCGTCATCTTCAATGTCAGCATTATATGAACTTTTTATAGCTTTTTCAAATTTGTCTCTTGTTGTCCTTATGTAATAGACCTCAAGTGGCTTTGTCTTTTGGGTTGATGTACATTTTTTCCCCTTGTTGTGGGGAACATTACCAGGCTTGAAGAAATGACTTTGTCTATTCTTTGCTTTCTTATCCTTACCCATAGTTTTATGCTAAAAAGTATCACTCAGTTATTTAATTCTTCAGTATTATAATACTTATGGAACTTTCCTTTGGCTTTTATACCTTTTTATTAAGATTTGGGGGTGATGAATCACCTGTGTTGATAGTTTAAATAGTTTTAGAATGTCAGCATCTCTGGAGGCCTCATTGGGTGAGTCAAAGTCACAGAAGGACAATGACCTCTTATCATTGTGACCTGTCATGTGGCACACTTATTGGTTTGGTGTGAATGATAGGAATCAGGGATGCGCTGTATCTTATTTCTGTGAATGTCAGCAAGAAAAGAAATGAAATTTTGAAATTTAAAACATTTAAAATTTGTCTTATAGCCAGTGAGAGATGGAAAACTAGGTGTCATGTAATTTGATACCCTATGATGTCATACTTGCTGATGTCAGCATGTTTGTGTTTATTTTGTGTAGCATGCATGCTATAGAAAGACAACACGAAGATACAAAGCCGGAATCTAATTTTTTTAATAACAAGAATAATGCACTAATAAGTACAATACAACACTTCAACATGTAATGCGGATGCAATTTTGCTATGTACAGTAGTATCACATAAAATGCAATTGCACTATTATTCATGCACCAGCATGGCCAGGTCTTTCTTACAATTATACTGTAATATCAATGAGTAAAATGCAACTTTTTCAAAAAAATTAAAATCTGGTTATAGGACACACGGTACTAATTATACGGAAGAGCTGTGAACCAGTCTAAAAATGGGTGAAGAAATAATAGAGTATATACAGCTTTGGTGGTCCATAATTGGTTAATAATGAAAATTAAAATTTTAGTAAAAATATTTTTTGAGAGCTTATCCTATCTGTAATTTAAAAAAAATATGGACAAAATTCTATTGATGCAATTGAAGTAAATTTAGAGGCTTCACCTATTACTACTCAATAATGAAAGTAGCACCTGATTCATTTGGTGCAGAATCAATAACATGTGCTTCCTGTCAATTTATGTCAACAAAATGCCGCGGGTCCTATGTTTTTCTACATTTAAAAACTTACATCAAGGTTAGTTGTGCATGGAAAAATATAGGTCTGACCATCAGCACCCAGAAATGTTAAGTTATTGAATTTTGAATATGACAGTGTTTCCATATGTTTACCATTGGAGTTGAATTAGTACCGTGTTTCCTATACAGGGCCTATACCACAACATGAGCCTGATGTTTCTATGGTTACCACGTGCATCCAGGGTATGATTTTGGTGGTTTTTAGATATGACAATCATAATGGAGTCTTTCTTTCATGATTTGCATGTGATTTTGGGGAAAAAATCTATAGAAAGCACAGATGGGAAGGGTTGTATAAACTGGATGGGGGCATTAATTCTTTTCTTCTTGATGTTTCTCATAAAGCTTGTAAAGAAATGCCCTTTTCTCTGATTTTTTTCTCTTATATGCTGTACTTGCTGTATGTATTTTATTTCTCCTATATATATATCTTGCTTGCTTTTCAGATGTTGTGCCACAGAACTGCAAGCTGAAATCGGACAACCGATAGATTGACATAGCTTAACCAGAGATTCTCCAGGTCCATGGTTGCAGTTATGGACAGCACTATGAACCCTGCCATGGAAGTTTCTCTTAAAGGTTATATTCTTTGGTAAGTTGTGTTTTATCCTTCAATTTTATATGTTGAGTCACATTGAAGATCAATTATATTTGTCTTTTTTCCTGTCATAGAATTAAACTCCTTCACATATTTCCTATGTTCTGCCATGTCTCTCATGTTGCTGCATTCAATTTTCTTACAAACAGTATTGGAACTTTTCTGCATCCCTTTTGTTGAGGGAGCAGGGACATTCGCACTTAAAAGAATAGTTCTAAACCCTTCATTTCCAACAGAAGTCTCTGAAAGTCCTATCTGTATCGCATTATTTACACAGTCAGGTTTTCTTCCACAATCTTTCCTTGGCATTTCTTGATACAGTTCAAACATTCTTTAAGTGTAACGGCATGATGAACATATTGCTCTCTCTCGCCACACCAGACCTCTTTTCTCTTCATGTTTCAAGTCCCATGACAGAAACCCCTGACATTCAGGGTGTAGGCACTGGTGCTGTTGAAAAACAGTATTCCACATCTCAGCATTTTTTTCTGCATGAACCAATCGATATGTGTTTTTCTCATCAGACCTGTTGATTTAAATAGATAAAACAAGTTTCATGTTAGAAATGTAGTTTCAGATTTGAAACAAAATCTATTTATAAATGCAACATTGCTCTGCACATACTATCAAGTGATAGTACAGAATCATTTAGCTGTAAATTAGAGCTTGCTACTTGGTATGCCAAATCAATGTATATTACCTCCCCTTTGACTAGAATTGAGTGACTGAAGGTTTGATTTATTTCTCTTTTTTTAAATAATGTATGTACTTTATTGAGCTTTATATTGAAAAGTAAGTAATTTAAGACTACCTGTAGTGGAAAGTAGCCATCATAATGATTTTGAGACTTTTTCTAAACTTATTATGAGTTTGGGGTAAATATTGGTATAGTTTTATGCATTAGACAACTTTAATATGCAATTCAATTCTATTACTTAAATTTACCAAGAAGTTTATGCAGTGATAAGTTATATAAGTGTCTGAATATTGAATAGAAACATGGACTTACCCTGGCATCGCAATGTTTTCCACATATTGCTCCACCTCCAGCTTACTTCTTGGCTTGGGTCGCAGCAGTTTGTATATGGGCTTTTCATCGTCATCTTCAATGTCAGCATTATATGAACTTTTTATAGCTTTTTCAAATTTGTCTCTTGTTGTCCTTATGTAATAGACCTCAAGTGGCTTTGTCTTTTGGGTTGATGTACATTTTTTCCCCTTGTTGTGGGGAACATTACCAGGCTTGAAGAAATGACTTTGTCTATTCTTTGCTTTCTTATCCTTACCCATAGTTTTATGCTAAAAAGTATCACTCAGTTATTTAATTCTTCAGTATTATAATACTTATGGAACTTTCCTTTGGCTTTTATACCTTTTTATTAAGATTTGGGGGTGATGAATCACCTGTGTTGATAGTTTAAATAGTTTTAGAATGTCAGCATCTCTGGAGGCCTCATTGGGTGAGTCAAAGTCACAGAAGGACAATGACCTCTTATCATTGTGACCTGTCATGTGGCACACTTATTGGTTTGGTGTGAATGATAGGAATCAGGGATGCGCTGTATCTTATTTCTGTGAATGTCAGCAAGAAAAGAAATGAAATTTTGAAATTTAAAACATTTAAAATTTGTCTTATAGCCAGTGAGAGATGGAAAACTAGGTGTCATGTAATTTGATACCCTATGATGTCATACTTGCTGATGTCAGCATGTTTGTGTTTATTTTGTGTAGCATGCATGCTATAGAAAGACAACACGAAGATACAAAGCCGGAATCTAATTTTTTTAATAACAAGAATAATGCACTAATAAGTACAATACAACACTTCAACATGTAATGCGGATGCAATTTTGCTATGTACAGTAGTATCACATAAAATGCAATTGCACTATTATTCATGCACCAGCATGGCCAGGTCTTTCTTACAATTATACTGTAATATCAATGAGTAAAATGCAACTTTTTCAAAAAAATTAAAATCTGGTTATAGGACACACGGTACTAATTATACGGAAGAGCTGTGAACCAGTCTAAAAATGGGTGAAGAAATAATAGAGTATATACAGCTTTGGTGGTCCATAATTGGTTAATAATGAAAATTAAAATTTTAGTAAAAATATTTTTTGAGAGCTTATCCTATCTGTAATTTAAAAAAAATATGGACAAAATTCTATTGATGCAATTGAAGTAAATTTAGAGGCTTCACCTATTACTACTCAATAATGAAAGTAGCACCTGATTCATTTGGTGCAGAATCAATAACATGTGCTTCCTGTCAATTTATGTCAACAAAATGCCGCGGGTCCTATGTTTTTCTACATTTAAAAACTTACATCAAGGTTAGTTGTGCATGGAAAAATATAGGTCTGACCATCAGCACCCAGAAATGTTAAGTTATTGAATTTTGAATATGACAGTGTTTCCATATGTTTACCATTGGAGTTGAATTAGTACCGTGTTTCCTATACAGGGCCTATACCACAACATGAGCCTGATGTTTCTATGGTTACCACGTGCATCCAGGGTATGATTTTGGTGGTTTTTAGATATGACAATCATAATGGAGTCTTTCTTTCATGATTTGCATGTGATTTTGGGGAAAAAATCTATAGAAAGCACAGATGGGAAGGGTTGTATAAACTGGATGGGGGCATTAATTCTTTTCTTCTTGATGTTTCTCATAAAGCTTGTAAAGAAATGCCCTTTTCTCTGATTTTTTTCTCTTATATGCTGTACTTGCTGTATGTATTTTATTTCTCCTATATATATATCTTGCTTGCTTTTCAGATGTTGTGCCACAGAACTGCAAGCTGAAATCGGACAACCGATAGATTGACATAGCTTAACCAGAGATTCTCCAGGTCCATGGTTGCAGTTATGGACAGCACTATGAACCCTGCCATGGAAGTTTCTCTTAAAGGTTATATTCTTTGGTAAGTTGTGTTTTATCCTTCAATTTTATATGTTGAGTCACATTGAAGATCAATTATATTTGTCTTTTTTCCTGTCATAGAATTAAACTCCTTCACATATTTCCTATGTTCTGCCATGTCTCTCATGTTGCTGCATTCAATTTTCTTACAAACAGTATTGGAACTTTTCTGCATCCCTTTTGTTGAGGGAGCAGGGACATTCGCACTTAAAAGAATAGTTCTAAACCCTTCATTTCCAACAGAAGTCTCTGAAAGTCCTATCTGTATCGCATTATTTACACAGTCAGGTTTTCTTCCACAATCTTTCCTTGGCATTTCTTGATACAGTTCAAACATTCTTTAAGTGTAACGGCATGATGAACATATTGCTCTCTCTCGCCACACCAGACCTCTTTTCTCTTCATGTTTCAAGTCCCATGACAGAAACCCCTGACATTCAGGGTGTAGGCACTGGTGCTGTTGAAAAACAGTATTCCACATCTCAGCATTTTTTTCTGCATGAACCAATCGATATGTGTTTTTCTCATCAGACCTGTTGATTTAAATAGATAAAACAAGTTTCATGTTAGAAATGTAGTTTCAGATTTGAAACAAAATCTATTTATAAATGCAACATTGCTCTGCACATACTATCAAGTGATAGTACAGAATCATTTAGCTGTAAATTAGAGCTTGCTACTTGGTATGCCAAATCAATGTATATTACCCCCCTTTGACTAGAATTGAGTGACTGAAGGTTTGATTTATTTCTCTTTTTTTAAATAATGTATGTACTTTATTGAGCTTTATATTGAAAAGTAAGTAATTTAAGACTACCTGTAGTGGAAAGTAGCCATCATAATGATTTTGAGACTTTTTCTAAACTTATTATGAGTTTGGGGTAAATATTGGTATAGTTTTATGCATTAGACAACTTTAATATGCAATTCAATTCTATTACTTAAATTTACCAAGAAGTTTATGCAGTGATAAGTTATATAAGTGTCTGAATATTGAATAGAAACATGGACTTACCCTGGCATCGCAATGTTTTCCACATATTGCTCCACCTCCAGCTTACTTCTTGGCTTGGGTCGCAGCAGTTTGTATATGGGCTTTTCATCGTCATCTTCAATGTCAGCATTATATGAACTTTTTATAGCTTTTTCAAATTTGTCTCTTGTTGTCCTTATGTAATAGACCTCAAGTGGCTTTGTCTTTTGGGTTGATGTACATTTTTTCCCCTTGTTGTGGGGAACATTACCAGGCTTGAAGAAATGACTTTGTCTATTCTTTGCTTTCTTATCCTTACCCATAGTTTTATGCTAAAAAGTATCACTCAGTTATTTAATTCTTCAGTATTATAATACTTATGGAACTTTCCTTTGGCTTTTATACCTTTTTATTAAGATTTGGGGGTGATGAATCACCTGTGTTGATAGTTTAAATAGTTTTAGAATGTCAGCATCTCTGGAGGCCTCATTGGGTGAGTCAAAGTCACAGAAGGACAATGACCTCTTATCATTGTGACCTGTCATGTGGCACACTTATTGGTTTGGTGTGAATGATAGGAATCAGGGATGCGCTGTATCTTATTTCTGTGAATGTCAGCAAGAAAAGAAATGAAATTTTGAAATTTAAAACATTTAAAATTTGTCTTATAGCCAGTGAGAGATGGAAAACTAGGTGTCATGTAATTTGATACCCTATGATGTCATACTTGCTGATGTCAGCATGTTTGTGTTTATTTTGTGTAGCATGCATGCTATAGAAAGACAACACGAAGATACAAAGCCGGAATCTAATTTTTTTAATAACAAGAATAATGCACTAATAAGTACAATACAACACTTCAACATGTAATGCGGATGCAATTTTGCTATGTACAGTAGTATCACATAAAATGCAATTGCACTATTATTCATGCACCAGCATGGCCAGGTCTTTCTTACAATTATACTGTAATATCAATGAGTAAAATGCAACTTTTTCAAAAAAATTAAAATCTGGTTATAGGACACACGGTACTAATTATACGGAAGAGCTGTGAACCAGTCTAAAAATGGGTGAAGAAATAATAGAGTATATACAGCTTTGGTGGTCCATAATTGGTTAATAATGAAAATTAAAATTTTAGTAAAAATATTTTTTGAGAGCTTATCCTATCTGTAATTTAAAAAAAATATGGACAAAATTCTATTGATGCAATTGAAGTAAATTTAGAGGCTTCACCTATTACTACTCAATAATGAAAGTAGCACCTGATTCATTTGGTGCAGAATCAATAACATGTGCTTCCTGTCAATTTATGTCAACAAAATGCCGCGGGTCCTATGTTTTTCTACATTTAAAAACTTACATCAAGGTTAGTTGTGCATGGAAAAATATAGGTCTGACCATCAGCACCCAGAAATGTTAAGTTATTGAATTTTGAATATGACAGTGTTTCCATATGTTTACCATTGGAGTTGAATTAGTACCGTGTTTCCTATACAGGGCCTATACCACAACATGAGCCTGATGTTTCTATGGTTACCACGTGCATCCAGGGTATGATTTTGGTGGTTTTTAGATATGACAATCATAATGGAGTCTTTCTTTCATGATTTGCATGTGATTTTGGGGAAAAAATCTATAGAAAGCACAGATGGGAAGGGTTGTATAAACTGGATGGGGGCATTAATTCTTTTCTTCTTGATGTTTCTCATAAAGCTTGTAAAGAAATGCCCTTTTCTCTGATTTTTTTCTCTTATATGCTGTACTTGCTGTATGTATTTTATTTCTCCTATATATATATCTTGCTTGCTTTTCAGATGTTGTGCCACAGAACTGCAAGCTGAAATCGGACAACCGATAGATTGACATAGCTTAACCAGAGATTCTCCAGGTCCATGGTTGCAGTTATGGACAGCACTATGAACCCTGCCATGGAAGTTTCTCTTAAAGGTTATATTCTTTGGTAAGTTGTGTTTTATCCTTCAATTTTATATGTTGAGTCACATTGAAGATCAATTATATTTGTCTTTTTTCCTGTCATAGAATTAAACTCCTTCACATATTTCCTATGTTCTGCCATGTCTCTCATGTTGCTGCATTCAATTTTCTTACAAACAGTATTGGAACTTTTCTGCATCCCTTTTGTTGAGGGAGCAGGGACATTCGCACTTAAAAGAATAGTTCTAAACCCTTCATTTCCAACAGAAGTCTCTGAAAGTCCTATCTGTATCGCATTATTTACACAGTCAGGTTTTCTTCCACAATCTTTCCTTGGCATTTCTTGATACAGTTCAAACATTCTTTAAGTGTAACGGCATGATGAACATATTGCTCTCTCTCGCCACACCAGACCTCTTTTCTCTTCATGTTTCAAGTCCCATGACAGAAACCCCTGACATTCAGGGTGTAGGCACTGGTGCTGTTGAAAAACAGTATTCCACATCTCAGCATTTTTTTCTGCATGAACCAATCGATATGTGTTTTTCTCATCAGACCTGTTGATTTAAATAGATAAAACAAGTTTCATGTTAGAAATGTAGTTTCAGATTTGAAACAAAATCTATTTATAAATGCAACATTGCTCTGCACATACTATCAAGTGATAGTACAGAATCATTTAGCTGTAAATTAGAGCTTGCTACTTGGTATGCCAAATCAATGTATATTACCTCCCCTTTGACTAGAATTGAGTGACTGAAGGTTTGATTTATTTCTCTTTTTTTAAATAATGTATGTACTTTATTGAGCTTTATATTGAAAAGTAAGTAATTTAAGACTACCTGTAGTGGAAAGTAGCCATCATAATGATTTTGAGACTTTTTCTAAACTTATTATGAGTTTGGGGTAAATATTGGTATAGTTTTATGCATTAGACAACTTTAATATGCAATTCAATTCTATTACTTAAATTTACCAAGAAGTTTATGCAGTGATAAGTTATATAAGTGTCTGAATATTGAATAGAAACATGGACTTACCCTGGCATCGCAATGTTTTCCACATATTGCTCCACCTCCAGCTTACTTCTTGGCTTGGGTCGCAGCAGTTTGTATATGGGCTTTTCATCGTCATCTTCAATGTCAGCATTATATGAACTTTTTATAGCTTTTTCAAATTTGTCTCTTGTTGTCCTTATGTAATAGACCTCAAGTGGCTTTGTCTTTTGGGTTGATGTACATTTTTTCCCCTTGTTGTGGGGAACATTACCAGGCTTGAAGAAATGACTTTGTCTATTCTTTGCTTTCTTATCCTTACCCATAGTTTTATGCTAAAAAGTATCACTCAGTTATTTAATTCTTCAGTATTATAATACTTATGGAACTTTCCTTTGGCTTTTATACCTTTTTATTAAGATTTGGGGGTGATGAATCACCTGTGTTGATAGTTTAAATAGTTTTAGAATGTCAGCATCTCTGGAGGCCTCATTGGGTGAGTCAAAGTCACAGAAGGACAATGACCTCTTATCATTGTGACCTGTCATGTGGCACACTTATTGGTTTGGTGTGAATGATAGGAATCAGGGATGCGCTGTATCTTATTTCTGTGAATGTCAGCAAGAAAAGAAATGAAATTTTGAAATTTAAAACATTTAAAATTTGTCTTATAGCCAGTGAGAGATGGAAAACTAGGTGTCATGTAATTTGATACCCTATGATGTCATACTTGCTGATGTCAGCATGTTTGTGTTTATTTTGTGTAGCATGCATGCTATAGAAAGACAACACGAAGATACAAAGCCGGAATCTAATTTTTTTAATAACAAGAATAATGCACTAATAAGTACAATACAACACTTCAACATGTAATGCGGATGCAATTTTGCTATGTACAGTAGTATCACATAAAATGCAATTGCACTATTATTCATGCACCAGCATGGCCAGGTCTTTCTTACAATTATACTGTAATATCAATGAGTAAAATGCAACTTTTTCAAAAAAATTAAAATCTGGTTATAGGACACACGGTACTAATTATACGGAAGAGCTGTGAACCAGTCTAAAAATGGGTGAAGAAATAATAGAGTATATACAGCTTTGGTGGTCCATAATTGGTTAATAATGAAAATTAAAATTTTAGTAAAAATATTTTTTGAGAGCTTATCCTATCTGTAATTTAAAAAAAATATGGACAAAATTCTATTGATGCAATTGAAGTAAATTTAGAGGCTTCACCTATTACTACTCAATAATGAAAGTAGCACCTGATTCATTTGGTGCAGAATCAATAACATGTGCTTCCTGTCAATTTATGTCAACAAAATGCCGCGGGTCCTATGTTTTTCTACATTTAAAAACTTACATCAAGGTTAGTTGTGCATGGAAAAATATAGGTCTGACCATCAGCACCCAGAAATGTTAAGTTATTGAATTTTGAATATGACAGTGTTTCCATATGTTTACCATTGGAGTTGAATTAGTACCGTGTTTCCTATACAGGGCCTATACCACAACATGAGCCTGATGTTTCTATGGTTACCACGTGCATCCAGGGTATGATTTTGGTGGTTTTTAGATATGACAATCATAATGGAGTCTTTCTTTCATGATTTGCATGTGATTTTGGGGAAAAAATCTATAGAAAGCACAGATGGGAAGGGTTGTATAAACTGGATGGGGGCATTAATTCTTTTCTTCTTGATGTTTCTCATAAAGCTTGTAAAGAAATGCCCTTTTCTCTGATTTTTTTCTCTTATATGCTGTACTTGCTGTATGTATTTTATTTCTCCTATATATATATCTTGCTTGCTTTTCAGATGTTGTGCCACAGAACTGCAAGCTGAAATCGGACAACCGATAGATTGACATAGCTTAACCAGAGATTCTCCAGGTCCATGGTTGCAGTTATGGACAGCACTATGAACCCTGCCATGGAAGTTTCTCTTAAAGGTTATATTCTTTGGTAAGTTGTGTTTTATCCTTCAATTTTATATGTTGAGTCACATTGAAGATCAATTATATTTGTCTTTTTTCCTGTCATAGAATTAAACTCCTTCACATATTTCCTATGTTCTGCCATGTCTCTCATGTTGCTGCATTCAATTTTCTTACAAACAGTATTGGAACTTTTCTGCATCCCTTTTGTTGAGGGAGCAGGGACATTCGCACTTAAAAGAATAGTTCTAAACCCTTCATTTCCAACAGAAGTCTCTGAAAGTCCTATCTGTATCGCATTATTTACACAGTCAGGTTTTCTTCCACAATCTTTCCTTGGCATTTCTTGATACAGTTCAAACATTCTTTAAGTGTAACGGCATGATGAACATATTGCTCTCTCTCGCCACACCAGACCTCTTTTCTCTTCATGTTTCAAGTCCCATGACAGAAACCCCTGACATTCAGGGTGTAGGCACTGGTGCTGTTGAAAAACAGTATTCCACATCTCAGCATTTTTTTCTGCATGAACCAATCGATATGTGTTTTTCTCATCAGACCTGTTGATTTAAATAGATAAAACAAGTTTCATGTTAGAAATGTAGTTTCAGATTTGAAACAAAATCTATTTATAAATGCAACATTGCTCTGCACATACTATCAAGTGATAGTACAGAATCATTTAGCTGTAAATTAGAGCTTGCTACTTGGTATGCCAAATCAATGTATATTACCTCCCCTTTGACTAGAATTGAGTGACTGAAGGTTTGATTTATTTCTCTTTTTTTAAATAATGTATGTACTTTATTGAGCTTTATATTGAAAAGTAAGTAATTTAAGACTACCTGTAGTGGAAAGTAGCCATCATAATGATTTTGAGACTTTTTCTAAACTTATTATGAGTTTGGGGTAAATATTGGTATAGTTTTATGCATTAGACAACTTTAATATGCAATTCAATTCTATTACTTAAATTTACCAAGAAGTTTATGCAGTGATAAGTTATATAAGTGTCTGAATATTGAATAGAAACATGGACTTACCCTGGCATCGCAATGTTTTCCACATATTGCTCCACCTCCAGCTTACTTCTTGGCTTGGGTCGCAGCAGTTTGTATATGGGCTTTTCATCGTCATCTTCAATGTCAGCATTATATGAACTTTTTATAGCTTTTTCAAATTTGTCTCTTGTTGTCCTTATGTAATAGACCTCAAGTGGCTTTGTCTTTTGGGTTGATGTACATTTTTTCCCCTTGTTGTGGGGAACATTACCAGGCTTGAAGAAATGACTTTGTCTATTCTTTGCTTTCTTATCCTTACCCATAGTTTTATGCTAAAAAGTATCACTCAGTTATTTAATTCTTCAGTATTATAATACTTATGGAACTTTCCTTTGGCTTTTATACCTTTTTATTAAGATTTGGGGGTGATGAATCACCTGTGTTGATAGTTTAAATAGTTTTAGAATGTCAGCATCTCTGGAGGCCTCATTGGGTGAGTCAAAGTCACAGAAGGACAATGACCTCTTATCATTGTGACCTGTCATGTGGCACACTTATTGGTTTGGTGTGAATGATAGGAATCAGGGATGCGCTGTATCTTATTTCTGTGAATGTCAGCAAGAAAAGAAATGAAATTTTGAAATTTAAAACATTTAAAATTTGTCTTATAGCCAGTGAGAGATGGAAAACTAGGTGTCATGTAATTTGATACCCTATGATGTCATACTTGCTGATGTCAGCATGTTTGTGTTTATTTTGTGTAGCATGCATGCTATAGAAAGACAACACGAAGATACAAAGCCGGAATCTAATTTTTTTAATAACAAGAATAATGCACTAATAAGTACAATACAACACTTCAACATGTAATGCGGATGCAATTTTGCTATGTACAGTAGTATCACATAAAATGCAATTGCACTATTATTCATGCACCAGCATGGCCAGGTCTTTCTTACAATTATACTGTAATATCAATGAGTAAAATGCAACTTTTTCAAAAAAATTAAAATCTGGTTATAGGACACACGGTACTAATTATACGGAAGAGCTGTGAACCAGTCTAAAAATGGGTGAAGAAATAATAGAGTATATACAGCTTTGGTGGTCCATAATTGGTTAATAATGAAAATTAAAATTTTAGTAAAAATATTTTTTGAGAGCTTATCCTATCTGTAATTTAAAAAAAATATGGACAAAATTCTATTGATGCAATTGAAGTAAATTTAGAGGCTTCACCTATTACTACTCAATAATGAAAGTAGCACCTGATTCATTTGGTGCAGAATCAATAACATGTGCTTCCTGTCAATTTATGTCAACAAAATGCCGCGGGTCCTATGTTTTTCTACATTTAAAAACTTACATCAAGGTTAGTTGTGCATGGAAAAATATAGGTCTGACCATCAGCACCCAGAAATGTTAAGTTATTGAATTTTGAATATGACAGTGTTTCCATATGTTTACCATTGGAGTTGAATTAGTACCGTGTTTCCTATACAGGGCCTATACCACAACATGAGCCTGATGTTTCTATGGTTACCACGTGCATCCAGGGTATGATTTTGGTGGTTTTTAGATATGACAATCATAATGGAGTCTTTCTTTCATGATTTGCATGTGATTTTGGGGAAAAAATCTATAGAAAGCACAGATGGGAAGGGTTGTATAAACTGGATGGGGGCATTAATTCTTTTCTTCTTGATGTTTCTCATAAAGCTTGTAAAGAAATGCCCTTTTCTCTGATTTTTTTCTCTTATATGCTGTACTTGCTGTATGTATTTTATTTCTCCTATATATATATCTTGCTTGCTTTTCAGATGTTGTGCCACAGAACTGCAAGCTGAAATCGGACAACCGATAGATTGACATAGCTTAACCAGAGATTCTCCAGGTCCATGGTTGCAGTTATGGACAGCACTATGAACCCTGCCATGGAAGTTTCTCTTAAAGGTTATATTCTTTGGTAAGTTGTGTTTTATCCTTCAATTTTATATGTTGAGTCACATTGAAGATCAATTATATTTGTCTTTTTTCCTGTCATAGAATTAAACTCCTTCACATATTTCCTATGTTCTGCCATGTCTCTCATGTTGCTGCATTCAATTTTCTTACAAACAGTATTGGAACTTTTCTGCATCCCTTTTGTTGAGGGAGCAGGGACATTCGCACTTAAAAGAATAGTTCTAAACCCTTCATTTCCAACAGAAGTCTCTGAAAGTCCTATCTGTATCGCATTATTTACACAGTCAGGTTTTCTTCCACAATCTTTCCTTGGCATTTCTTGATACAGTTCAAACATTCTTTAAGTGTAACGGCATGATGAACATATTGCTCTCTCTCGCCACACCAGACCTCTTTTCTCTTCATGTTTCAAGTCCCATGACAGAAACCCCTGACATTCAGGGTGTAGGCACTGGTGCTGTTGAAAAACAGTATTCCACATCTCAGCATTTTTTTCTGCATGAACCAATCGATATGTGTTTTTCTCATCAGACCTGTTGATTTAAATAGATAAAACAAGTTTCATGTTAGAAATGTAGTTTCAGATTTGAAACAAAATCTATTTATAAATGCAACATTGCTCTGCACATACTATCAAGTGATAGTACAGAATCATTTAGCTGTAAATTAGAGCTTGCTACTTGGTATGCCAAATCAATGTATATTACCTCCCCTTTGACTAGAATTGAGTGACTGAAGGTTTGATTTATTTCTCTTTTTTTAAATAATGTATGTACTTTATTGAGCTTTATATTGAAAAGTAAGTAATTTAAGACTACCTGTAGTGGAAAGTAGCCATCATAATGATTTTGAGACTTTTTCTAAACTTATTATGAGTTTGGGGTAAATATTGGTATAGTTTTATGCATTAGACAACTTTAATATGCAATTCAATTCTATTACTTAAATTTACCAAGAAGTTTATGCAGTGATAAGTTATATAAGTGTCTGAATATTGAATAGAAACATGGACTTACCCTGGCATCGCAATGTTTTCCACATATTGCTCCACCTCCAGCTTACTTCTTGGCTTGGGTCGCAGCAGTTTGTATATGGGCTTTTCATCGTCATCTTCAATGTC
>JAQISU010000698.1:12500-55121 GCA_029339505.1 Unio delphinus | reverse complement strand
GGAGTTAGCATAAGGACTAGTCGGCCTGGTGTCATGATAGTTTGGCTGGGTGGGATATCATGCTACATGACTGCGGCATGATGCCCCGGTGCTAAGCATACCAATAAACAACCACACTGTAGACATCGTAGCGGTATGGGAAAATTTGTTAAAGCTAAGTCAAAACTCTTTCTCCCTCTCTCTCTCTCTCTCTCTCTCTCTCTCTCTCTCTCTCTCTCTCTCTCTCTCTCTCATACAAACACTAAACATTAAACTGATTTCTGGTTGCATATAAGCGTAAAATTATGCAAGGAAACTGCATTTCACGTACAATGGTGATAGCAGCTTACTTTTACTAGCTATGAGTTGAGTCTGTTCATAGGATGAAAACAAAATGTGCGGAATACATTAAAATATCCAGCGTCCGACCGAGAGCCGTTACAAACCGTGGGAATACATGTGAGCACTTTCTCATTTCTAGGGAGAAAAATCCATTGTTTGGTATCCAATCATCTGTGCCTCACCTATTGCCACAAAAGGCAAGATGTACACTAATCATGTTCCTAGTATAGCATATAGTCAATCAGCCCCATTTAGCTGGGTGAATTTAAATGAAAACTGGAACTCTTTCTAGATAAACGTAAATTCTACAACTGTTATATATATATATATATATATATATATATATATATATATATATATATATATATATATATATATATATATATATATATATATATATATATATATATACATATATATGTTTATTTATGTCGCCAAAATATATTCTGCTGATGTTTATCACGAACTATCTTTCTACATGCAACTATTCGATCATTTTGTCTCCATAAATTCAAAACTTTCTTTATACGAATTTCCGAAATTATCGCACGCATTTTTTCTCAATGAATTTTAATTGGTTGTTGTCTGATCAATTTCGTAAACTCTGTTGATTCTTGATCAAGCGTTCTGGGCTCATTGAATATATATGTTTTGAATCAGTAGCGTTGCGAATTATTTTTGCCGGTAAATACAATTTTTGTTTCTACTTTCATGTACGATTTTGAATATGTTAAAAACGTCACTCTTGTATAAAATTCGTTTTTCATATTTTCATCTTTGACTAATTCTTACCATTACGGAACAAGAAGGCAAACACAGATGCATTCAAATTACATCTTATCGTTTCCGTTTTACTTTTGCTTCGTTTATTACTATTATTTTTGTCAGACGTTAGCTAGACCTCAGATAGCAATCGTCTACGAGAACGCATTAAGTTACTCTGATGATTTATTACCTGATGTTAATCTCTTGTACTGCAAGAGTACAGTTTACATAACTTTGTAAATATACATATGGATATGTCGGGTGCACTGTTGTTGCTTACCTCAATTTGAATAGGATATCTAGAAAGAACATATGCATTAAGACTATACAGCTGAAAGTATATATATATATATATATATATATATATATATATATATATATATATATATATATATATATATATATATATCAAATAAAACACACACACACACACACACACACACACACACACACATACATACATACATACATACATACATACATACATACATACATACATACATACATACATACATACATACATATCTCCATGCCTTTCTTTATCAATAGTGCTTATCACAATATGGTTATAGGTACCTGTCTTTAAAATGACATGGTCAATTATTGTCTTCAGCAGCAGAGGAGGCGAGCTTCACTTTTTCCCTAAAATCCGACCCCATTTTGCAACTTTAAGTCTCCATTTCCGATTCTGAGACTTAACAAAAAATCGCTAACTCGTATTTTGCCAATCTGACACTTTATCATTTAGGCAAACATTATTGTCTTCACACTAGTAAAGAGAGGAGGCGAGCTTCACTTTTTCCCTAAAATCCGACCCCGTTTTGCAACTTTAAGTCTCCATTCATCAATCTGAGCCTTAACAAAAAATCGCAAACTCGTATTTTGCCGATCTGACACTTTATCATTTAGGTAAACATTATTGTCTTCGAGGTGAGGGTGAGCTTCACTTTTTAAAAAAAATCCGACCCTAAATCCGACCTTTAAGTCTCCATTCGTCAAAATACGACTTAAAAAAAACTGCTCGTTTATGAAATCATCAAAATAAATCAAAATTTGTTCACTTCAAAATCCTTTCAGGACTGTACAAACAAACTAATTTGTAAAACCTCACCTCGTAAATCAATCAGATTATTAGATTGGTCAGTGAGTTTAAAATTAATTCTCGTTAACAAATTATTATGACATCGCATATAGACTAGATTAGTTGGGTCTTCAATAATTAGAAATCCTGGAGGAGCCGTTGGTGCAAATGAGTATAAAATATATCCTTGCTGAGCTTGATTTGATTGTTCGAGATTTATTTGATAATTTCCTTCGATAACGTCACATACTAAATTGAGCGCAATCACCGTTGAAATATTCACATTGTTCGGAGCAATATGTCTACCACCGCCTTCTGGATCATTATTAAATTTCAGAATATTTTCTGTAGGATTCTTCGATTTTTTCCAATTATCGTGGATTCTTTTGAACCCAATATCAATAGCATCGTCAAGTTGTTTCTTTAGTTTATCCGGGTTATATCCAGGGATTTTAAAATCTTTAATCTCCGTTTTATTAATATTGTATAGATCCGCAAACTTATCATGTAATATCTCTTCATTTAATACTTCTTGAATAATTTTCGAGTGAAATATTTTCATATCGTCGATGATTTTATTACCCGTTTCTACGACGTTGATAAATTCATCCTTGGTGAGAGAGCCGGATTTAATAGATATTAGCAGTAGTGAAAAATTATTATTCATTACTGTGAAATTTCCGTTAATGAGAGGAACATAAATTGATTCAAAAATTTCTTTATTAAAGAATTTATTAGGAGCATAATCCTGATAAGTCTTGATTTCATTAACGGGTTTTATTTTGTTGGTGATATAATCGGATTTCTTAGGTTCGGGTGGAAAATCCTTCGAATTTTCTCGCGAGTTATCCGGTGGTAATTCAGGCCATCCTAACACTGATCTTATAGAACTCTGATAAATATCTACAACATACCCAGGGGAATTAATCTCGATAGTAGATGATAACGTCGGCTCGTGAACCGTTATAGCGATTTTTGATTCTTTTCCAGTGAGAGATTTTATTCTACGTTGAAATTCAGCATTGATCTGTTCGATTTGATATGACCCAGTTGGTAACGAGACAACGTTCCAGTCTGGAGTTCCGTCTTCACGATTTTTCCACGCGAATACCAAGGAATTATTCGGTTGTTGACCACCAAATGCTACCGATCTAATATTAGGCCAGCTATGATACACTCGTAGTTTTGCTAATGCGATCTCGCTCACGGGAACGGGGTTTGGAAAATTAACACTAAATTCGGGACGTGTTGAGGTTACTGATATCGTGCTTGTTTTCACTGGTGTTGTATTTGTTACTATTTGTTGAAGTAGTTCTTGCGACAACATTATTATTATTATTCTGCTCTAATTTCAGCATTGTTGATTTATACAATTGAGCCATAGTTGAGAATTCGCTATCTGATATTGTTGTGTCATCCAACGACGATGATATCAACGAGGACAATTGCGAGTAACCGGCAGATGCAATGTGAAATTTTATTACATAATTGTGAAGTTTACTCTGGCTACACGATGATAGTTTTTTTGTGATCCCGGTTAATATCCCGGCGATTGTAGCTATGGAAGAAATAACTATTGGAACTACAACCGGAGCAATCATAGTAACCGAGGATAATATTATTCCAGCCGCGGTGATTATTCCCGACACTGAATACACAGTGACATCAACTGCGGTTATTCTTCGTTGGTATTTTTTTATTTTTATTTGATACTCCTCACAGAGAGAATTGAGTTTAGTTTGAAACTCTCTGACTTGATCATAGCGATACTGATTCGATGATGGGGTCATTTTATTTTAAAAGTGTTAGTATTTTTAATTTAACTGTTTACTTAAATCCACTACGAATTCTACGTACCACGTTACTGAAACCCTGACTAGATTTTTATCTGTAGTCGTTATCGTGAATTGTTCAGTTGTATCCTTGTCGATGATCGTTGATATCGTATTATTGACTCCAGATGAACTACTTGATGATATTTCAAACTGAGTCGGTGATACTATTATTAATCGATAAATACCCTTGACTGCTACGGTTACGGTTAAAATATTGTTTGTGGGAGTCCATATAAATGATCCGTGTTGAATCGTGTGTACTACGTTGTTGACGATAGATTTATCATGAGGAATTTTTACTTTTTCAACAACGCTTATCATTCTCATTGCATCATCCCTTATTCCATTGTTGAATGTTTTAAGTTCATCGATGGATTTTTTAATATCAGGAAGGGTTATTTCAATTTTATCAAATGAAGTTCCAATAAACTTGTCAATGATGTTTTTACGAAACGATGAAAACTGTTTCACGTGTTTTTCATATTCGGATTGAAGGGTTTCTAGTTCCAATATAGAATCTTTTATCGAGGTGAGTTTTGGTGTGGTTATTGGTGGATTTCCAAAAAATTCTAGTAGCGGTTTGTCAATTGTATTTCTTTGTAATTCAGTAAACTGGTCAAATACAATTATATGATCATCATACTTATCATTAAGCGATTTTAATGAATTCACTGTGTTATCATATGTTGCTAATTTATCCGTAACCGTTGAAACAAGTACACCTGGTTTGAGTTTACCCCCATCAGAAAATAACGCGATAGTATCCTCTGCTGCGTCTCGTCGTTTAACCAAAATATCATTAAGAGAGATATTACTACTTTTCAATTTACCCTGACGATCTTGAAATACAACTATTTCACCAGGATCAATATTTGCTAGATTTAATATTTCGGATATTTCATCTTCGATTAGTTTTTTAACATCCTTGTTATCAATGGTTTCCACTCCACTATCAGGTTTCTTCAGCGATGATAAAGGTCGTCCCCAAATATCAATCATTATTATAGAAATCTTTTTATTATTTAAATCCTATGGATTTCTAATCCTATGGATTTCTAATCCTATGGATTTCTAATCCGAGAAACGCTAGCGTTTCTACCGCTAGTATACTCATTTACCACTACATGAGGTGGTTTTAAAGATTCTTTCGAAATAGCATTAAGGACATTTAATACTTCTCGACCGCATATTGGTGGGTCATTCAACGTTTGTGTTGGTAGTGTAGAATAAAAAATTGGAAATCTTTTAAATTTCTTAATATAACGCATAAATTCTTTTGGCGGCGCTAATCCATATGAGTCAAAATAAATAATCCCACGTGGATCAATCGCGTACGCAACCCAGTGAGTTCCAGGTCCGGAGCTGTTATCTAAATTAATAATACCGGTTTCAACATCATTTGGTTGTGTCGGTAACTGATCTCTCATAAAAACACCTCTGAAATTTTTAATCGCTAGTTTTTTAGCGGCATCAATTAAATCAAAATTGGACATAGGAACCATTGGTTTCTCAACTATATCGTTCCTGGAATTCGAAGACCCTTTCCGCTGTACCATGAACTCGGGGTTCCTGGTAGTCTTAGACCCTTTGCTTTTTTTTTATATCCTTTCCCAGTTGCCTTTTTCAATGCCATTCCTGCCGCGGTACCAATAGCTCCTAATGCTGCTGCCTTCGCTACCGCTGGGGCTGCTGCGGCAATCAACCCTGGAATCAACCTTAACAACGGGAATATACCACCAGTCTTTTCCATGTTTTTAATCGCGCTCGCAGAAAGAGTAATC
Source organism: Unio delphinus (assembly GCA_029339505.1). NCBI lineage: Eukaryota > Metazoa > Mollusca > Bivalvia > Unionida > Unionidae > Unio > Unio delphinus. The sequence continues at coordinate 49,338 of JAQISU010000698.1, read as the reverse complement.
TGAACTCCTTTTTTTTCTTTCAGCGCTTTATTAAAATGATTAGTTTGAGTTTTCGTCAGCGATAGTTTATTCCCTCCGCCATTCATTTGATTAGGTTTCAGCGTTATTGTGGTTCCACATTGCTTAGCTGATTTGGATTGTAGTTTTTTTATTTGACCAGGTGTCAACGTAACATTGATATTACTATACGACATTATACAAAACAGATTGATTCTAAATTAGAAATGCTAAGCATTTCTGAAATTGTAAAGTAATTTTCAATTACAGATTTTCCACTGGTGCATCAATAAGTCTCATTCGTCCACCAACACCTTCGAGTATCATTGACTTATCACTGAGAATAACAGCAACCGCTCTATAATTAGCAATACCACCAGGAAGGGTTACACGAGCTCGGAAGTGTATATCAACGACGGACTGTCTCATCAAGTCAAGATGTTCCAACGAAAAGTAATAAATCGGATACAGACTTCTAAAATCCAACTGTGATATTTGTAGACCAGTATCAACATTTTGATCGCGTCCCATATATGACAACAACCGATGATAAACTCGTGCAATGTGGTTGTTTTCATAGTTAAGTTGTATATCCTCTGATGGTTCTTGCTGTCCGTTTATTTTTAACGAGACTTCATTAACACCTATCTGATCAAATATCATGTGGGAACGTTCTTGATTGTTTAATCGCGCAGTATTCTGTAGCGCAATAAATATGTGACGTGGAGCTGAAATACCCTGTTTTGATGCTAGATGCCATGTAAGTGTACCATCAATATTAGAATCCATGGTATCTGTGGACGTTGACAACCAACTTAATAATCTCTTTCCCCCTTGATCCATAAATGATAGTAACCGCGGTTCTGTTAACAACGATGGAGTCAACACTGGCATCCACAGTGTTAGTTTTGATAAAATGACTTTACCAGCGGCAACGCCAGCAGCGCGCCAGATTGCATAATTATCAGTACCTCTTCGTACTAGTGCTATAGTATGCTTTACTCCATAGATAACTTTTCTGACGTTTCTACAAAATCCAAATATGTGATGGAGCGGAATAGCACATGAAAACCGTCGACGCTCTCCTTGCAACGTTGCTACTCTTGTTGCAAACCCTAGGTTGTAATTGGGAATAGTATTTATGACATCAAAATCAGCAGCTGGTCTTACATATCCGGCTGGTGCTGGATTAACTGAAGAAGCATGTGTTGCCTTTACTCTAGAATACTGGACGTGCTCAGCGTTATCAGTAATATCCTTAGAGAACATCATAGATGGACCAGCCGATCTAGTATAATCATCAGAATATCTCGCTAACCCGATTATTCCGGTAGCAACATCAACTTCACGTTCAATAGATTCGATTTCTCTTCCATCAATGAGATATCTAGCGCTTTCAAATAAAGCCATGATGCCATTGTTAACAAAACCAACTCGGATAGTTGGGTTATTTTCATATGGTGTATCATCATGCTGTAAAAGTTCACCTTCGACTTCAATAAAAGCTTCAGCGGGTAAAAAGTATTTACTGGTATCATGAACTTGAAGTTCAATTCTTCCACGAAGATCAGGTTGTACTGCGTGATAGGCAAAAAATTGATAATCACGTACAGAAGTATCTTTAAGTACTGGGGCTTCCATGTCAAATGCAACATCAGGGTTCTGTTTGAACATTTTTTATTATATACCCGTTGGTCTAAATCAAAAATTCTGAAAGAATTCTGAAGGAATTTTGAATTGAAAACCCAAGGAATTCATTTAGAGAAAATCGATTTTCATGAAATTATGTCGACGGATTAGCCAAAAAACAATACAAAATCAATAAAAAAAACATCGAAAATTCGATGAAACAACATATTTTTAGCCTCACAGGATAAAAAATCTGATCAAAATCGATTTTCTCTAAATGAATTCCTTGGGTTTTCATCCTCGATTTTCATGAAATTTTGTCGATGAATTGCATAAAAACACTAGAAAAATGAGTAAAAACACTAGAAAAATGAGTAAAAAAAGTAAAAAAATCTAACAAAATTAGCAAATTATAAATATTTTATAATATAAAAATAATTTTCAAAATTCTAAAGAATTTTTAAACTAATTATTTAGTTGGGTGTATTTTAATAATGATGATGAAAATATCTGATAATGAAGATAGCGTTAGAAACATTAATGTTTCTGATACAAGTGATTCTGACACAAATATTTCTAATGCTAGCATTTCTACAATAACCATAACAACTGAGCATCCTATTCAAATAAATAGAATCACAAGTGATTCTGACACAAATATTTCTAATGCTAGCATTAGAAACACTAGTGTTTCTACAATAACTATCATAATTGGAAATCCTGTTCAAATAAATATTTCTAACGTTTCCGGCGAATCTTCTTAAAACCACTTCCCGGAAGCCCACTTCCGGCTATCATATTTGCTGTTATATTATCCTGGGCGTTAGTCATTAACGACTGTAGTTTTTTATCCACGGCGTTATTTATTATTTTACTAACCTGTGTAGGCATTACTGCAGTAGATGGTAGTGAAGTTATTTTAGAAACACTAGTGTTTCTGGGGTTTGATTGGAAATTCGAAGAATTTCGTCGAAAATCACTTCGTGATTTCACTAGCGCTGTTAGTTTATCCCGAGCGGCTGAAAACGCCTTACTAGCAAGATCACCAACAGTGTTAATACCCTTATCTCGGATAACATCAATTGCTTTCATTGCTGCCTGTTTTGCAAATGGAGCCACTTTTGGAGCCATTCTTGAAAATAATCCCATTATAGTATTACCGAGACCATCTCCATAGTATACTCGGTATTTTGGTAATCGTGAGTTTACCACGTAGACGTTAGTTGGTTTATCATGGTTGTAGTGTATGATCATTCTCTATATAGAAATGCTTTAGCATTTCCAATATCTAATCGCTATGATAACCGTAGAAATTCGAAGAATTTTCGGCTAACTCCTCAATGAAATCTCTATATGTTGCAATATCCATGATACCACCTTGAAATAATCTCCTACAGATATCAGCTGCTTCATTGATTATTTCTGGTGAGTTATTCCCGGCTCGTTTTCCTCCTACGAGTACTTCTAATCGTGCTATATCACCGAGAATATTGCCAGGGCAGAAACCAGAAGAATTTCCAACTAAGCCACTACCTGTTTTTTTAGTTGTACCAGTTGCACCCTTCAGAGTTTTCAACTCTGGAGTTTTCAACTCTGGAGTTTTCAACTCCGGTTTTTTACTCTGGGAATCAGCCTCTGCCATTATTTGTATTTCATCAGGGATTGGGTCTGCTGTGTATACTGGTGGTGCTACTGTGATCCCTTTTACCATAGCTAGAAATTGATCATAATCAGGTTTTATTTTTTTGTTGATTTTGTTTTCCTTCTTGTTTGCTAAAAACACCTTATTTGCCCAAACTTCTGAACCCTTTACAAAATCCTTAGCCGTGTCGTCTCTTAAATACTTAACTCTCTTCGCTTTTTTAACGTTGTCGTTGGTAAATTTAGCTAATCCAGCAAGTGTTGGGATATTTCTGATTTTATTTAACGCATCAACTGTAAATATATTTTCAGGAGAATAATCCCCCTTTGAAACATCTTCTTCTTCTTCTTCTTCTTGAACTCCCTGAAATTCTTCTGGTTCAGGTGGTGAGGAGATATCAACATCACCTAATCGTTCAATTTCTTCCTGAAGTACTCGTTGTTGTTCTTCTCGTTCTTCTTGTCGTCTTGCAGTAGTTATTATATCACCAGGAAGTGTTTTTAATGATTTTTTTGTTTGTTTAGTTCGTTTTGCTATTTTCTCCAACACAGGGAGAAAGGACTCTTTCTGCTCGCTTTCTTGTTTAGAGATTGCTGTTTTCACATCTGTAGTTGCCTTGACAACCGGTTTGAAGAGTTGTTCTGTATCCTCTGTGAAGTCGGTGGCCATTAATTGCCGTTGTTGAAGTTTTTCACGTATACGATCACGAAGGGGTAATATTTTCTTAAGAGCTTCAAGTCTTTCTCTAGCTAGTCTGGTTGTTAATGATTCTCCTACCATTATTATAAAAAAAGTATTAATCCTTAATTGTAAAATTCTTTCAGAATTTTTTTTATATTTTTAGAAAATGTAAAAACAATTGCAAAATTAATTTTTATGTGATTTTTCATTGATTTTCCATCGATTTTATGCTATTTTTCATCGATTTTCCATTGTTTTTCCATTATTTTTGCTGGTCGCCGTAGGGTAAAGTAGTCGATTTTTAATGTTAATTTCCCATATGTTTTTCCACCTAAAAGTCATTTTTATGTTGCAATTTGATGTTTTTTTTATGTTTTTATGTGATTTTTCATAATTTTCGGCATATTTTGACATATTTTTAACAAAAATCATCATTGGTCGCCGTAGGGTAAAGTAGTCGATTTTTAATGTTAATTTCCCATATGTTTTTCCACCTAAAAATTATTTTTTAATTTAGATTTTAAAAAACATATAGTATAATGAATCAATCGATCGTTAACGATATCGTAACGCAACTTAACCGCGTACATAAAATCCCAGAAATCACTACAATTGTATCACAAAAAAAAATACAACACTTCAATACTGATTACCTTGTAGATGAATTCCGTAAGATTGAATCTGCACGTGCTAAGGACTATCCAACTTATCGATCAGAATATCGTGTAGTTAAAACATTAATCAGGCAGCGTAATATGATAATTTATCAACTTAAGTTAAATAAACAAGATGATGTACTAGATGAATTTATTGAACTCAGTAAATTGTTAAATCCGCTATTGAAAGCCATTGGAGATGTATTTGAGGAGGAAAAAAATATAGCTCAGTTTGCCGAGCAATTTGATAATAGTTGTATGTGAAAATTTATTTATGACCATGCGAATGATACCCTACAATCGAATTTATCAGAGTATGATGAGGTATAATCGCTATCAGCACATCGTATTACAGATGTATTATAAATATTAAAGAACCTAGCAGCGGATTGTGTCGATGGAAATTCTGTGATTACGCTGTTATAAAACGCAGTCACCGGTCTTGGAACACGATTTTTACTAGAATCCGGGTTTCTATTAAGACAGTTTTCTTGTTGAGTAACAACCCTTAAATTTTCAACTCGATTATTTAATTTATTTCGATCGATATGGTCAACAACATATCCGGATGGAATATCTCTGATATAAATTTCAGCAATGAATCGATGGGAGAGATAATGTTTTTTTTCTCCTTCAAGTTGTATAGTAATTTGTAAATAACCGGTATTACTAACCCAACCAATATTTTTTCTTAATCGCTTATTTCTAATCCTTCCATCAGCGCTGGCCTCGTAGTTAACGTAAATCGGATGTGTGCGGTATTCGTTCGTCATTATATATTTTATATAGGAATTTATTTGTTTAAATGTTATTTCATCTAGGTTTGTTTATGTAGTCTTCTGGAGTCTGAATAACTGGAGTTCTATGATTAATATGAGTGTACACATCATAATATCTTTTTAATTCCCTATATTTTTTTCCTCCGTGTTCCAGACATAATTGGGTTTTACCACGAACCCCTACACCACACACAATACATGGTTTAGGTCCTGTACTTCCTCGTCGAATTAATACTTGATGTTGTCCGCAGTATTCTTTTTTCGCTAATTTATTACACGTATCGGTCGAGCCGATTAGCAACCACTTACAACTATACATTATATAACTACGCATATATTTAATTAAATTTTAAACAATTGTTTTAATTATTTTTTTTAATTAGATATTTGCTTTAATATAATGAGTAAAAATTATTTCTCACTTGATGCAAGATCTGGATTATCACTAAGAGGACTCAATAGAAACCTTAAAAAACTAAGAAAAATGGCTATGAAAGAATTTCAGCTAGATGGAGCTAAACATATGTATAGTAGTTACAGAATAACCGATGAAGAAAGACTTTATGACGGCACAATAGATATAGTTCGTTCGATGAATATAATATCGTTGTTAGATAATTATATTTATTATCTTAAAGTGAAATGGTTAAAATATAATGATGATGGTGAATGGACTATACAAAATAATAATCGTCCGATAATGAAAAATGGGAAAAATGTAATAATTAGTCGTGATATGGATCCTGGGGTATTAGTTGGAATTGACAGTAATTATTATAACAGAGCTTATCCAGAAATTGTTGTGATGTATGGGTTATATAGAATTCATGTGGATATTGATCATGATAGAATGTACCCAATGAAAAAATCATCATCACCACAAAGTAATTTGAACTGCGTTGCAGAACGTGTTATGGAACACTTTAAAAATAATTCGCGAGGAAATGGATTAACTAAACAACGTGAAGAAAAAATAATGATCTGGGGGAAGACAGTGGAAAAAGAAGGAGCTACAATTAGTGATGTCGCCAAGTTGGAAACATCTTTAAAATACCCAATTATCGTAAAATCGTTAACAGGAGAAATATTAAAAAATTATAAATATAAAAAAAATAAATTACCCCCCATTGAGATTATTGATCATAATGGCCACGCTTGGAATTCTGGTATTACTGAGTTCCCTAAAAAAAAGATTGTGAAATATATAAGAGAGAACGGGAATATATTTGATGTGATTGCGGGGATTCATAAAGATGATCCAACAGGAGTTTGGTTATTTAAGAGTGATAAAGATCCTGAAATGGATTTTGATCAATTTGTTAGAAATAATGGGGAATTATACCGGACTGAAGAATTAAATGATCGTATGAAAAATGTTACAAAAGATTTTGTTGATAATTTTGATGAAAACCTATTATGTAATTCTTTTACTGTACCATCCGTAGTAGCTCATTACGCCAAAGAAATAAATTCTTGGAAAAAAACCCCAAAAGGATTGATGGATGACATAAAATCAAGTTGTATTGAGTATGGACATGGCGGGCTGTGGAATACTAAGTATGATATTAGTCATTTAATTTCCGCAGATATGATTGCTAGTTATCCAGGAGGGTTTTTAGGGATGGGAGAATGCGCCGAATATTTTAAACGCTATGGACATCCAACTCACGAAATGACGCGAGTTTCGATTAATGGGGATTTACCTGATTTTGATTTAACTGGATTTGCTAAAGTTAGAAATTTTCAATTTCGAGATGGATTACATCCTTGTAGTTATTTATGGCTCGGTAAACATATGTCTGAAAAATGTTGGATATCAATAGTATTAGCACGATGGATGTTAGATAGTGGTATGTTGACTATGTTGAAGGTTAGTGAAGCAATAATTAGTTATAACTCTCAAAAAGATGTTTGGTTACCAACACCAGATTTAAGGAGAGAGATTGAGAAGGTGAAAGAAAAATTTCCAGAATATAATGAAGAACAAATTATTAAAACCGCTAAACAAGTGTATTGTGGAAGAGAGAAATCAACTAAGGATCTAGGAAGAAAAATAATAGGAAAATTTACTCAAGGAGGAAGTGATAATACTAGAACCTCTTCTAGATTGGTAATTGATCCGACCGAAGAAAAAATTATTATGAAAAATCTCATTAACACCAATAGATTTGTAACGAGTTATAAAGAGAGATTATCTAACGGAAGTGAATATGGTACTGTTATAACCTATAAAGATGGGGAGAGTGTTCAATTTACACATTTAAGATCTTCTATGTTAGCCTATACAAGTATTAATTTATTCTCTATGATAAATAGATTTCCAGATATCGCTGTAAGAGTCGCCACAGATTCCATGTATTTTCATAAGAAACATCTTGATGTTATTAAACCATATTTAAATGAAAACGGTGAATGGGGAACCTGGAGAATTAAAAAGGAACAGTTACATCATTATAATCGTCACGTAGATGTTGAAATACTTGATAGTTATCGAGGAAAAAATCTTGAAAACGAGGTTTCTAACGCTCCATCTGTATTTGATCCGATAACTCGTTATAAGTTAATTTACTTGAATGGTTGTGGTGGAAGTGGAAAGACTGAAAGAGTTATTAGATTATATAAAGATAGAAATGCTAGCATTTCTGGTATAATAGCGCTAACACATACTCATTCGTTAGCAAAATCTTTGAAAGAACGAGGAATTAATGCTCAAACTTATCACAGCTTCTTTAGATATAAAGGTGATAAATGGACCCCAGAAAGAATGGGTAATAAATTTATTCCACATTTTATACTCTGGGATGAAATATGTACAGTACCATTAGATATATTAAAACAATTTCTTAGTTGGCTACGTACAAAAAATACTAAAATAATATTTTGTGGTGATGATGGTCAACCACCACCATTTGTTGGAAAATCACCACATGAATGGTTGAGGGCTAATGTTGATTATTACGAAGAAATTACAGACGATTATAGATCACTAGATAATGAAATAAAAAGTTTAAAATCTAGAATCAGACGAAAACCTGATCACGAACAGTGTAGAATTCTCAGAGAAGTTATTAAAGAAACATTGGAAGATGATTTTTGGAAATTATGGAAACCAACTGATATAGTATTTTCGAGTTTAAAAATAACTCGAGATGATATTCAGAGACGATTATTTGAGATACATAAAGAGAAATTTCCTAATGAAAAAGTACCACTATGTTATAGACCGTCTGATACAAGAAAACAAAATATTGATGTTGAGATTCCTGGAAATGAAGTTTCTATTGAGAATTTAGTGTTAAATGATATTGTATATGTTGATATTGATGTAGTTGAAGATGCATTACAAGCTAAAAATTCACCTTGGATATTAGGATACGCCGCCACAATACACTCTTCACAAGGATTAACTATTGAGGATAAAACCATCTGGATTGTAGATAATCGTATTGAGTGGTCTAATTTAGTTTATTTGACTGTATCTAGAGCTAGACGAATAAATCAATTGAGAAGAATTATAATTGGCGATCTAACTAATTTTTCGTGGCGGTAATTGAGTGTCGTGGGGGATAACTTGTAGTTGTTCGCGGGTAAATCCTCGCTGAGGTGCAGACGAATCTAATCTATAAATTGCTGGTCTAGAAACATTAGTGTTTCTGGAATAAGATCGTGTCGATGATGATATTTTATGTGTAGTGATACTCCAAATAGGATCAGTGGCTCTTGCGCCACCACCTTCGAGTTCACCTGGCTCATATAAATATCTTACAGTGACATCATTAAGAATTGGTTGAAGGTTGGAGGTGTTAGTGTAAGAAATATTTCTAGGTACATACTTTTTTTTTATTGCGATATTAGGTTTGATGCCAATCATTCGAGTTATTTCATTATTTAACGCGGATACTACTTTTGGTAATCTTGAAACCCATTCACGAGAGCGAGTTTCCTGAGTAAATTCTTTTGCGTATTGATATCCAAATAATCGCTCAGCGAGAGTTCTATTAAATCGCTCTACAATTGCCTGATCGCGGTGTATTGCAGTATGTCCTCGTCTGATGGTGACATTATGAGTTTTCATCATAGATGTAACAACACCTTGAAATTCCTTACCCGGATCAACTTGTAATAGATTTGGCCATTTTAATGGACCTTTACGATAAATCTTTTCAAATGCATCGGAGACTTCTTTTGATGACTTTGTTTTTAATGGTATTGCTTGTTTATATCTACTAGCGATATCAACTACAGTTAATGCATACTTATAACCGTTATCGGTAGGAAGAAATAATATATCAGCTTGATGAACTTCATTCGGTACAAAAACATCAAAATGAGAATAATTAATTTTTTTAGGACCCGGAAGATAAATTTGCCATAACGCCTGTTTGGATAACCAATCTTTCGCGGTCTTATATTTCACTGATGCAGCACTAGCGAGTTTTTTAATGGCTGCGTAACCTTTCCAGTATCCTCTCGGAGAATAATAAATAGATTCCATATTAAAATGCTAGCATTTTCAATTACCAGCACGAGAAGCTCCACTTCCAAGCATCAGTTTACCCTTCATAGCTGATTTTACCAACCACGAAGCTAATTTTTCCTTGAAGGATTTATCAGGAATAGCATTTAACGCATGAATTAATTTTACATCTGCGAGATGTCTATGTTGAAGATTGCTGCTTTTATAAGCAACATCATGAACATGACACGCTTTATCAATAGCGTTTATTGGATATTCACCGGGTTTGGGTAGATTTTGATCATCAAGTCTTATATCTAATCGTGTTCCTGGTCCACAGTAACTATATCCTGGAAGGTGCTTTTCTCCTGGATACTTTGCCCACGGTGTTCCTGGGAGTTTTGTCAATTTGGCTGCAATATCACCTCCTCGTTTTTTTTTAAAGGTTTCGTGGAAGTAAATCTAAATTTCTTTGTACTACATTGTACGCATTTACCAGAAAGCGCTGATCGATTATTTTTCGTTGTAATAGTCGTCAAGTCATTTGTGCCAGTACGCGTCCTACATTTCACACAATATAAATCCATAATTATATTATATAACGGCATGAATGTAATTGATTATTCAGCTACTCGACGACGGGAACCTATTAGACATCATGCAATGTTACCAAATTCTATTCGCGCGATTATCATCGGACCATCTGGAAGTGGTAAAACACAATTGCTACTTAATTTGATAACTCGATGGATGAAGTGGGATAAATTGTACATGATTGCTCCGAGTGTAGACGATCAACGATGTTATGAGGTGTTAAAGGATTTTAATGATGCCGCGCGAGAAATTAACGGTGATGGTGTTATTGAGTTTATAACCGATATCGAAGATGCACCGAACATTGATGATATTGATGGAAGTATTAACAATTTAGTCGTATATGATGATATCATGTTAGATAATCAAAAGAATCCTGCTAGAATATTTTCCAGAGGCAGACATAAAAACACCGATGTGATATATATCACTCAACGTTACACTCAAATACCAAAAGTGATCAGAGATAATTGCAATATGTTATGCGTGTTTAACGGAGTTGATACTCATACTCTTAGAAATATTTGGCAAACTTGGTGCGGTGGTGATATGGATCATAATCAATTTAAAAATTTCTTTAGTGTGGCTAAAGCCACTCCACACGGATTTGTGACGATAAATTTATCAGACCCTCGGACAAGATATCGTGTCGGACTTGATCAAATATTTAGCTAAGAATAATGAAATTTTTCTAATTGTTTCTGTGTTCGCGTTAGTTCATCAGCATAATATTCCAGTTCTTCTATATATCTATTTTCGATAGTAGTACAATTTTCACAAATGGTCAATTTTCCACCACCAGAGATTACTTGTTGTTGGTATTTATCACATTGTTGTTGCAGTTGTTCTATCTCTTCCCTATATTTTCCATGTTGATGGCGTAATAGTTTTTTTAATTTATCGATTTGATTCTGTTGCAGCTGAAAATCCTGTTGTTGCTGTTCTACCTGCTTCTGGTATTTATCACATTGTTGTTGGAACTGTTGTTGCTCATGTAATTGTTGTTGTAATTTTTCATTAAGATTATAATTGATAAGCTCCAGATTGCTGATTATGCTATCCTTTTTTGTTATTTTTGAATTCAGTTGATAGGTGTCTTCTTGATATTTTTTTAGTTGATGAATTTCCTCTTGAGATTTTTTTAACTCGTTTCGTAAATTCTTAAGATCATTCTCATAATCATCTTTTACGATTTTAAGATCATTTTCATAAGCATCTTTTAAATTATTAAGATCACTATCATAATCATCTTTTGAATTATCAGCGGTATTATCATTAATAGTCTCTGTATCCTCAATAGAGTGTAATGTATTATCAACAATCTCCTCAGGAGGGATTAATGGCTTTGGAGTAGTTGGATTCTCATCTGCGATTTTATTGAGAAATTTATTTAATATACTTAATTTTTTACGACTATTTAACGGCATTCCCCATATAGAATATACCCTAGGAATCCCAATATGATATCGTTGTGCAATATTCGCAATAGTATCTCTACCATGAGCTTGTTGGATTTCTCGAATTTGTTCAGGAGTTAATGAGGTCGATTTTATTGGCATTATAAATTATTAAACAAAAAAAAATTATTGATAATTATTCATGATAGATCAATAATATATTCGTTAATTATCATATTGTTTGATAATATAATTATCGATAGTTATTCATAAATGAAGCTCACCCTCACCTCGAAGACAATAATGTTTACCTAAATGATAAAGTGTCAGATCGGCAAAATACGAGTTTGCGATTTTTTGTTAAGGCTCAGATTGATGAATGGAGACTTAAAGTTGCAAAACGGGGTCGGATTTTAGGGAAAAAGTGAAGCTCGCCTCCTCTCTTTACTAGTGTGAAGACAATAATGTTTGCCTAAATGATAAAGTGTCAGATTGGCAAAATACGAGTTAGCGATTTTTTGTTAAGTCTCAGAATCGGAAATGGAGACTTAAAGTTGCAAAATGGGGTCGGATTTTAGGGAAAAAGTGAAGCTCGCCTCCTCTGCTGCTTCTTCAAATAGTACATTCATATTTTTCACAAATGAGCCATGTGTGTTTTAAGCTAGTCGTGAATATCTATAAAAGCGCCAGTTTTAGTGTCACGAGATAGTTAAATTATGCCTGCCACTGCATGTAATGAAATAACATATCTCGCCAAGGTGTATATAATTAGCATAACGGAGCTAGCAATGATGCGGTTCATAATGTTTTGCAACAAATCAATACGTATTTATGCTAAGCATTCATCCCATTTCTGACTTAGGACATATCTTGTTGCCATGGAGACCCTTTTCCATTCTAATTATTTATAATAAGAACTAAACTTCTTGAACAGGAACTAACATTGATGCAAGGGTGAAATGCCTATAAAGTCTGATCTTCCGTTTCGTATGCGTGAGGTCGGGGGTTCGATCCCCGGCCAAGTCTTATCTATAAAATTGAGTCTAACAGCTGTCTAGCTCGGCTCTCAACATTAAGTAGTAAGTTTTATTTATGACTGGTTTGCCTTGTGTCAGGATAAATGTGACTGGGTGGAACATCATGTTACATGTCTGCGGCATAATGCCTCGGTGTTTTACGTCACTAAAACTGATACTACAGACTTCGTAGCATTATGACTGGAAAATTGTTAAAGCTGCGCTCTCTCTCTCTCTCTCTCTCTCTCTCTCTCTCTCTCTCTCTCTCTCTCTCTCTCTCTCTCTCTTCTCAAAATCTGCATTGTACTATTTTATTCAAATGTTAAACTTAAGAAAACAAAGTCAAATGAAAAGCATAAACAGAAATTGATTTGACGTGGACAGAGTCCGATTTTAGATTACTGGGGTGTGGCATCACTTTAATCTTGAAGGAGATTGCAGAACTAAATCATTCAATGAAGATGTAAGGAGTAGACAAACTGCTTGGAGTTAAAGCACTGTTAGTAAAACCTGAGATGGTTAACAGATACACTCCTATAGCTTATTTTAAGAAAAGAGATCGGAATTAACAAATATTCAGTTCCACTTATGTTCGTGTCATATACAATTTTTGTCAATAAGGCGTAAACGAAGATGACTTAAGACAAAGATTGGTTTTGGGAACAAATATTAGAAAAGTCGCGATGCATAGTTAATTAAATCCGGAAGATTTAAATTGGAAGAAATTTTGTAAACCATTAAAATACATTTTATCAATTCCAGCGAATAATGTGTTTTATCGTTTTAGAAAAATGACCCATATATGTTTAAAGAACGGTTCTCTCAAAATAGCTTGAAACTAGTTAATGCAGATAACTTCAGATTATAGCATGTTGGAGACCAAACACACAGCAACCTATATTAAGTTTTGATGGAATGAAACAAACAAAACAAACTAATACTACTCTGGTCGTATCTCAAAATACTGGACATACATTTTAAAGAATGGACATAATTGCACTCCTTACGAAAATACATATTAAAGATTTACTTATGAAGACCTGAAATATCTACCCAAACAAGCTTTAACATGTAAGTTTGTCATCCAACCAGAGTAGCAGTTCGTGCAGATGAATGGACCGACATATTTATTTTGGTTAAACTTCTACATAAAACTATGCTAAATAATTTTATATTTCTTGATACAAATGTTGCCGCAAAGCATTATTTTAAAAAAAAATCTCATTTTACTGATCGTGGTAAGTCACATTTCGTAAGCGGGGAATAGGTCATATTGAGCATTATGCCTGACTGTCCAGTCTAATGGTTGCATGTGAACATTATTTGTGGACTTGATCGGAAAACATGACCCACATTTTAGAATCACACTAAAGGTTTGACATGCGAGAAATGACAGCTTTAATAGTTTTATTTAAATTGCCTAATTTAGCTTGAAATTAGACAACATTCATATCGTGTTGTGCATCCTTCATTTCAAATTCAACCGGTTTGGAATACTTTGTCTGAGCCAAAAAGATTGGGAGAAAAGGTGAACTCTTTAATCGACTTGTAGGACTGCGATTTTGTTTTCAAATCTAAAACTTTTATAAAGTTTCATATGTATCGATTATGCAAATGAAACAAGATTAACTTTCACGAAAACTGAAAATTTCAGCTAATAACACCCTGGATATTACAAAACAGTTCAAGGTTATCCCTGTACAAAAGGTAAGTTGGTGATATTGAGGAATAGATATTAAAAACTATCCCAGAAACTTATGTTCAGTATATATATATATATATATATATATATATATATATATATATATATATATATATATATATATATATATATATATATATATATATATAAGATTGTAAAGAATCTTTCTTAATAACTGCATTGAACGAAATTTGATTAAATCTCTGTGGCGTTGCCCGACTCAAAATTAAATTAGAACCATGTGTTATCAAGTAAGTCGGACAAGCCACTGTTTATTGTTGCACATGACCGCAGGCTAACACCATCCCTTACGTAAGTTGCCATAGTTAAGAGAGGAAGCTGACCAAAAGCCCGTCAGAAGTTTAATTAGCACCCTTGGACTGGGAGGATGTTTTGTACATCAAGAAGCTGCCAGAAGGAGTGGGCGTGCCTTATCTTCTAGATACGCTGACTGACCGCCAGATTGAATACGTCGAGTGGATAGGGCCCCAGCGCTACCCAATCAGAATCGAGGAAGGGGTGGGACCCTGATTTATTTTAAAATATAATATCTTTAACCGGCCGGCTAGCTTTAGTTTCCGATTACCCGTTAAGGAGGATTGTCTGTAAAGAATTGGAACTCCGTAGCCATACGTTAATTGGCGGGAAACGCTTAGATCCAGAACTCTAAGTATAGCTTCTAAAAAGGTCAGTGAGCTATTTGTTTGATCTTTGCTTTCTGCTACTGCATTTAATTGTAGATCGTTATATATACGTATTATTACTAAAATCGTAGTAGGAATAATTATTTGTGATGTTGATATGTTTGTATATTTGAAGAATGAGTTCCTATTTGTAAAGAATCGTATTGCTTGCTAGCCGTCGTAAGAATTAATATTATTATAATTTGCTATGTGGTTATTTTATAATACAATAGCACATTATCCATGTAATTATAGAAATTGATTGTTATCTTTGAAATGATTTCACTGTGAGAAATTAATAATATGAATATTTGAATATTTGTGTACGCTTGTGGGAGTGTAGTATACAGACATACATCTGGTTGTCGTAGTATTATAAGTACAACGAGATTATATATATAGATATATATATATATATATATATATATATATATATATATATATATATATATATATATATATATATATATATATATATATATATATATATATATATATATATATTAGATATACTTATGTGATATGATGTATGGATATATGATATCGTGCTATTACCCCATTGGTTCCCTGTAAGAGTGTGTGGGAATTTCGATGTGTATGTATGCGTGTCCTAAAACGTAATAGCCTTATCTGATGGTTAATGGATGATTTAGTGTGAGGTGAGATTTGATAAACCATATGTTAACGCCTGGTGATTTTCACAGGAAGCTTCGGGGGACAGACTAGTGAGTGGTCCCAGTGTCTCCGTTATAGACGGAAGGAAGAGAAGGAAAGAGGGAAATCTGAAGAGGAAGTTTCGGGGACAGACCAGGAAAAGTGTCCCCAATTGCTGTGATAAAGAAAGGAAAGAAAGTGAAAGGAGGAGAGAAATCGGGAGAGGTGAAATTCAGGAAGAGCGGAAGGATAGGATAATAGATGAGTACAACCAAAGGCCAGGTGGAAAATCGAACTCACACTGAAAATCATAAGATGAAATAGGCTATCACTTAGAGGACAAGTGATTATGTGACATTTAACTTTATAGGTTTCATTAAATTGTTATTGTTGAATTTCATCTTCGTGTTATATATATATATATATATATATATATATATATATATATATATATAACTGGGGGCTCAGAGCCGTATACCTATTTGGTCTTTAATCTAAATTTAAATTCACGAGCCAGGTGGAACTTCTATAATATTTTAATTAATATTTTGGAAGTACCCCACCCCAACATTTGCAGAACGCTACAATCTCATATTGTTATGATTCAGCAAATTCTACACGTTTGACGCAATCTCATTTTCATCATGTTTTACGGTTTTAAAATAAACTATTTAATTTTAAGTCAGAATTACAACACTGTTCTCAAAAGTATTCATAATATTTACACATTCGTTGAAGCGCATGCCTGAATTTAAATAACCACACTTTGAATCGATTGAACAAAAAACCATACACCAGTCTGACTGAGATATGAATTATGTTACCTTTTAATTTGAAAGATAATTACCAGTGACCCTGAAAAAGTTGCGTTTGTTTTGAAGTCGCGATTCGGCCCAGGGTTTTTTTATAACAAAAAATACAAAAAAGGTCTCAGTCAAATTTTTCTTTTGGAAAGAAATGAAAATAGAGAGTCAAAAATGCATTAAAATAAGTTTGTAATATACAATGTTAAAGATTACATGAATTTATATATAATTTATGCTTATAAAACAAAAGGGAACAAAGATAGTGCTCCACCACCCCAATCCGAGAGAAGAAATCCACACCCCTCGTCCGGTAAAACCAGACCAGCAAACTCCCAAGGGCGAAAGGTAACCGTTAAAAAAAAAAGCAAAATTGACCACACCCTTCTCAGGTAGATAAAGGAACGGCTGTCAGTGAGGGAAAGATCAGACTCATTCACCAAACCCTCAAGGATGAAATGATAAGACTCAACAAAAAATAACGCTTATTCCATACCACCGCATTTTTTTTATTTGATTAGACCGGCTTAAATTTACCCAGCGATCATAATGACTTTGAAAACGTACGCCAAGCACTCCAAGGTGCGCAGAACCATAAGATTGCAATGTATCACATGTATGAACTTCCATGTGATCTTTGACTAATCATATCGTGACGGTAATTAACAGTGCGGAAAAATTTCAAGGAAGAAGTGATACGTTTATAAATAAAATGCATTGACATAGTGTTATCAATTACAATTTGTTGTTTATGTCATGAACAGCTGAGGGGCGAAGAGACAAAACCAACGCATCTAATTGACCGAGAGTTTATCTAATTCGGTTAATTTATTTGTTACTGTAGTTTTGTCCTCTGCGTTTTTCAAAGAGTTTACACTCGAGTATACCAGCCGCTACACTTATTTGTGGTCGTGGGTAAGACCAGGGAGGGAAAGATCAGACTCCATGGCCAAACCTTCAAGGAGGAAAGGGTCAGACTCAATAGTGAGAAAACTGTCAGACCCATTCACGAACAACTCTGGCCAAACGGAATCAGCTTCTTCAAAAGAACAGAACGGTTCAACCCAACCACCAGCCCCAGAAATACAGAGCGCTAAAAACCAGCTTGCCTTCCAAAGATAGAACTGTCAAATTATTATAACATTTGTTTTATTAAATATTTGTAAATACTGTACGATAATATTAAACCTTACATTATGCATGCTTAAAGCCCTGTGTCATATGTGTGAATTGTAAAGTAGCTGGCAATCGATTCATTATGGTGAAATTTATCTCAGGTGGTTTGGTTTATTTTACCGGCGAGGGGATGATTTACTCTTCACACAACTTTTGTTAATCTTTCTTTATAATTGTATCGATATCAGTTCATTAAGTGGAAGTATCTTGTTGACGTAGAACCCACTATATGGATTTTTATACAAATTATGTCATGTTTTGATATTTTAGATATGTATTTTAGTATCTACTGATTGCCAGAAGACATACCTCTCAAGTTAGAGACTAGAAGAAGTGAAGGTCACATTGATCTAGGCTATTTTATCACACAATAAGCTATTAATATTTTATGCATTATGAATTTCGATTTGCCATATACGCATAGATTATCCATAGCGATTTGCCCCATACGCGTCACCTCATAAATCTGGATGTCGACTTATCTTTAAGGTATAGATACATAAATGAAAAAAGCAGGAGGAAGAGTATGTTCCATAACCAAAGAAGAAGCCCATGCCACATCACCGCATATTATTTATTTTATTAGACCGGCTTAAATTTACCCAGCGATCATAATGACTTTGAAAACTTACGCCAGGAACTCTAAGGTGCGCAGAACCATAAGATTGCAATGCATCGCATGTATGAACTTCCATGTGATCTTTGACTAATCATATCGTGACGGCAATTAACAGTGCGGAAACATTTCAAAGAAGAAGTGATACGTTTATACATCAAATGCATTAACATACTGTTATCAATTATAATTTGTTGTTTGTGTCATGAACAGCCGAGGGGCGAACAGACTAAACCAACGCCTCTAACTGAGTTTCTCCAATTGAATTCTTTTATTTGTTACTGTAGTTTTGTCCTCTGAGTTTTTTTTAACGAGTATACACTCGAGTTTACCAGCCGCTACACTTATTTGTGGTCGTGGGTAAGATCAGGGAGGGAAAGATCAGACTCCATGGCCAAATCTTCAAGGAGTAAAGGGTCAGACTCAGTAGTGAGAAAACTGTCAGACCCATTCAAGAACAACTCTGGCCAAACGGAATCGGCTTCCCAAAATGAACTGAACGGCTCAACCAAACCACCAGCCCCGGAAATACACAGCACTGAAAACCAGCTTGTATTCCAAAGATGGATCTGTCAAATTATTCAAACATTTGTTTAATAAACAAATATTTGTAAATACTGTACGATAATATTAAATATTACACTATGCAAGCTAAATCCACTCTGTCATTTGTGCGAATTGTTGTTCTTGTTGTTGTTGCTGTTGTTGTATGGTAAAAACCATTTTTCAGCACACAATAGCTATACATGTCGGCCAGTAATAATGGTGGAGGTTAAACCCCGGAAAGAATCACCGACCCACGAGAAGCTACTGGCAAACTTTCTCACATACCCACAATGGCCGAATCTGAAACTCGTACCCACGCAGACAGAGGTGTAAAGGCAGTGATCTGTAACGGAGAGCGCTTTTGACCCCTCGGCCACTAGGAACTCCCTGTGTGAATTGTAAATTAGTTGAAAATCTATTTAGTATGGTTAAATTTACCTAGGGTGGTTTGGGCTAATTTAGTGGCGGGGATGGGGTTTGGGGGGAATGGTCTACTGGTCACACGACTTTTATTAATCTTTCTTTACAATAGTTTGTATATCAGTTCATTTAGGGAAAGTAGCTTTTTGACGTACACCCATTGTGTGGAATATAAAACAAATTGTATAATGTTCTGATATTTTTAGATACATATTTTAGTATCTACTGATTGCAAGAAAGCATGTCTCCAGGTAGAGACCAAAAGAAGTAAGGTAATATTAATCTATTTTGTTTAAATCACACAATAAGCTTTCAATACTATATGCATTATCCATATCAATTTGCCCCATACGCTTCGATAATCCATATCAATTTGCCCCATACGCCTCGATAATCCATATCAATTTGCCCCATACGCTTCACCTCATGACGCTGAATGTCGACTTAGGAACGCATAATTTGAGAATACATGAAGAATTGACACTTTTCCTTCTATCAATTTCGGTCTAAATTCTCCACATATCTTTCCAGATAAATGAAACGTCAACAACGAATCGATGTTAGATGGAGGAAAATTGGGTAGTGGATTCTGATGGCATTGTTTGCTCTCAAAACATGTTTACACAAAACTTATCGGAATATTGTATTAAATTCTCAGTTTGAAGTATTTTGCAGATTGCGATAGGATCAATAAGGGCAATGGTAGGATTTGCTGATGTCATGCACAATTATTTATAGAGTAAAGAATTTTGGTGTTCACGTTTCTGTTCGTCACTGGCAAGGTGGTCATCTTGGGTAGAACTAAAAGTGTACCTTCATTATACGTGTTCATTTTCACTTATATGAGCCTGAGACAAACATTGTTGTGTCCACAGATGCAAAAAGAATTTTTACGCACACACACACACACACACACACACATACGCACACACACACACACACGCATATATACATACATACATACATACATACATACATACATACATACATACATACATACATACATACATACATACATACATACATACATATATACATACATACATACATACGATTCCTAAACCAGGTAGCATTTTTCTTTAAGGTATAGATAAATAAATGAAAAACGCAGGAGGAAGGGTGTGTTTTCCACAGCCAACGGAGACGCTCATTCCATGCCACAACATTTTTTTAATTTTTTTAGACAAGCTTGAATTTAGTCAGCGATCACATTGACTTTGAAAACGTATCCCAGGCACTCCAAGGTGTGCAGAACCATAAGATTGCAATTTATCGCATGTATGAACTTCCGTGTTATCTATGACTAGCCATATCTGGACGGCAATTAACAGTGCGGAAAAATTTCAAGGAACAAGTAATATATTTATATATCAAATGCATTAACATATTATTATCAGTTATAATTTGTTCTTTATGCCAACAGCATCAGAGGAGCGAACAGACTAAACCAAAGCATCTAGCTGACCGAGAGGTTTACTAATTGGGTTAATTTATTTGTTGCTGTAGTTTTTGTCCTCTGTGTTAACCTGAGTTTACCCTCCGCCACACTTATTTGTCGTCGTACCCTCTCTGCTGCTGTGAATTAGATAATTATTATATCAGCGTCAACCAAACATTTTATCAAGACCTATAAGATATCATGATGGTGGGTGGATCGTGTTCATTCATTGTTGTGAATCCGTGTGTGGTAGACTGCGCATGCGAAGAAAAAAGTTTTTATATTTAATTCTATCCATGTCTCTAGAGTACCAAGTCTGATGAATATTTCTCGATGTGTGCGTATCAGCTCCATTAAACACAGCTAAACTATTACAGTTGTCTCTAATCA
Source organism: Unio delphinus (assembly GCA_029339505.1). Taxonomy (NCBI): domain Eukaryota; kingdom Metazoa; phylum Mollusca; class Bivalvia; order Unionida; family Unionidae; genus Unio; species Unio delphinus. Next base: position 28,063 of record JAQISU010000698.1, on the reverse strand, counting down.
CTAAAGGTATCTGTGTGTATCGCTGGTTAACATAAATCACGTCTGTGTTTATATGTGTTCCTTGGGAAAATATCTAACTGGATTTGATTGTTTTTCAAGCATTCATCATCGTGTACAACCAAATAATTAATAAGTCCATCAAGGTCTTCTACAGATGGAGCATCATCAATTTAGGTGGTACATTCAACAAGGTCCAACAATTCTGATTTTCCATTAAAATCATTTTGTACTTCATAACATGTTTGATCGTCAATTAGACGAAGCTACTAAATACAGCTTATCCCAATTGATCCTTCTCATTATCAAATTAAGCAGTAATTGTGTATTGACCCAGAATGACCTATAATAATGACACTGATTCAATTTTGTAGCGCTGCATGAAGTTTTACTGTTTTCTTCTTTCGTGTCACTTTGAAATCAATGACATCCATGCTATAGAAATATAATAAATAATATGGATATATATTAAGTACAATGTAGAGCACCTACCATACAGATGGAGTAACAACAATAATAACAGAAATGAAACCGTGCACTTACAAGCAAGTGTATGAAATGTGGCAAAAACATATAGTTGTATCCCTGACATAAAATAGGTCTTGATAAATCTACTTCATTGGAAAAAATACCAGGAACTTCATGGGCTAAATACCCAGGAGATTTAACATCTTCCAGGATATGGTTATTGTGGTCCTCTAACCAGACTTGATATCCGACTCGATAAACACGATCAACCAATAGCTGGTAAATGTTCAATTAATGAAATTGATAGAAGGTTCCATATTCTGGATGCAGCTTATAAAAGCAAAAATTTACAACAAAGACATATTGCAGATGTGAAATTAATGCATTAACTGATTTATTTAAAAAGAAATTTTCAGAGAATCATTTGATAATTGGTTCCTAAGATCCGTGATGAAAGGTAAACTAGCATTAGGGGCTGGTAATTAATCAACCGATTATTATTATTATTATTATTATTATTATTATTATTATTATTATTATTATTATATGGGAATCGATTTAGTACAGCCCAAGAGGATATTGAAAAGGTAGAGCAGCGATTAGTAAACTCGCTGATTCAGAAACTTTTACACGTTTTGTTGTTGCAAATTGGTTAGCAGGACAGGCAATATGGCGAAATAATCTACCACCGACTAAACGAATCGAGTATGCATATTTTCATGTCAGCGTTGCAAATGAGAACATTTTATTTTTACCACACGATACTATTAAAATTGAAATACGTCAATACGCATGCAAATACGCGTTAACTGTCGTTGACGTTGCAAGTAGATATAAAGAAGAAGAGTAATTATTAATTAGATCAGCAACTGCTGTTGCTTCTGTGTTTAAACGATATTATCGACAAGAATTAGGACCATAAGGTGGTTTAAGAAAGCCACATCAATTACAGTCTGATTCTGACAAGGAACTGCTTCGTACAGTATTGTTGTTAATATTTTTTTTAAAAAAACAACATAATGTTGAAATTAGACGAGTACAAACCGCAATTCGTCATGATCAACACTTGCAGAATGGTTATTTGTATATCAATACATGAAAGAAGTAGCTCAAAACTATATGAGATCTCGTGAATGGGTTACAAGGCTACCAAGTGTGATAGCTACATCAAATAATGACAATAGTCGTAAACTGCAATGACATCCGTTAATTGAATGGGAAAAACGACATATTTTAATACAACGACATTACTTTTCACAGTGTTTCTAACTAACTAATGCTGTTCTTACTATAGCATTGCTTGCAACTTCATTATTGTTGCCAGCACGTTCTGTAACATTTGCAATAGCCCGCCGCAACTGGACATATTCTTCTGATTTGAGATACAACAAGAAAAACTAGGTTTGACCATTCGATACGTTAATCAACGATCCAAACAACTATATAATAGATGTCAAATCATTCTGATGAATGGATCGTTATTGCGTATCCTAACGTACACAACGATTTATCCATTTCAGCGCATCCTCAACAGAACTAACATCAACAAAAACAATATCATTGAAAACAAGATTTTGTTTTCTCGTTGTCTCTGTTTAGGGTCTTGGTATATCAACATCAATATTCTGGTCGATACCACGATCTATGTTTCTACTTTCAAATATTCGGTCGTTTGTTCTCCATAAATTCTAAAATTTATTTATAGGAGTTTCTGACATTATCACACGCAGTACTTCACACTTAAGTTTAATCGGTTGTAGTCTGATCAATTTCTTAAACTCTCTTAATTCTTGATCAAATGCTCTATGAACATCAGTTATCTCTTCATAATAATCCACAAACATTTTCGCGTGGAGACAATCCAACAAAAGTGGGTGTTTGATCATGATCTCCACATATGACCACAGCTGTATTCTTCAACAATAACCAATCGATAATTTTTTTTATGTATACCTTTAGAAACTGTGCATATTTTTTCCCAAATGATGATCCAGGGAATATATGTCTCGCCCATTGAACCAGGAATCCATGCGCCTCATTTCCATGGGAAGAAGCTATGATAAGCTATGATAAGTACATGAGTTTACTATTCATTCGTTCATTTCTCTTGCGAGTCAATGTGTAGGTGTTAACACAGCCATTTTGATAAACAGTCGTATGTCTACTCACGGTATCACATATAGATGGTGCCTATCATAGTTTTATCTTTGATTGTTTTCTTCTAATGATTATCTTTTATTTCATCATCGTCAGATTCAGAATAATTATGTAACATTTCTTGTTTTATTCTCCATTCGTTCCATTATATATTGTAAGCAGTACTTATGTAAAACTGAGTCAGCAATTTCTTCGTTTAGAATTAATCCGTATTGATTCTAATAGCGATTTTAGCAAATCTGTTTATCATCGATAATACATGTATTAAAACATACGCGAGGGTTGCAAATCATTAATGAGTAAACTACCTTAATTTGCCATCTATGTAACCAACAAATGTACATAATTTAGTTCCGTTAGACAAGTATGCTTTTTCGATTTACAAATGTATTACTCTTCGTTGCATCAGCAATAATAACATTGAGTTCAACATTGTCTATAAATAATCTTGTATACTGTTGTTTATGATCATAAACAACAGTATACAAGATATGTGTAAATTTACCGATTATTCTTCTAGCAATATCTTTTTTCTTTTTGTCTTTTTTTCTTCGTCAGTTTTATCAAAATATTCCTTTTGTTGTGGTAAGCAAATTTTGGATTGCTTCCGATATGATATAATTGCTTTACTTACAAGTAATCATAATAATACTTTTGAATCGAGCATATATTCAAATACCACAATGGTGCCTACTTCTGTTCGGAAAAGTGTCTACCAAGCCAGACGTTACAAATTATATGAAAACCTTTAGTAAGCTGGAATGACTCTATACAAGCGAATCCAGTCAGGTCAAATCTGGTAAAGATCCATTTAACGCACCTCTGGTCATGTCGTATGTGGATGTCCAAATCGCCTAAAATATCCATGATATTAACCCATTCCAAGAAAACATCCTGCACAACACGCTCAACCAAGACAATGTCGTCATGATTGTTAAAATGATTCCATAATCCGCCGTGTCCATATTCGCAGCATCTTAGCTGCATATCTTCAAGAAATTCAAATCGGTAAGTCTCCTACAGTTTGTTTTTCTTTTGCAAAGTGAACAGCAACTACTGAACGGTGAAGCAGTTATTCTATAAATAATTGCAATCGAAGTAGCTTGTAGAGGAAAGTAATGTTTCGATTGGTCAGAATGTTATCACGTGATCAAAATGAATTGCGTTCATTTCAGGATGAACTGTTAGGAGAAACTACTTTTCAAAGAATACCCACGTCTATAAATAGAGTCACGTGTACAGCAGACGATAAACAATGCTATTGAAGGCAGAAACGAAGTAAACATTAAAGGAAAAGAACAATTTTACAATTTCTTTTAACAATAATTGAATTACATTAATCTGAAAGGTTAAAGCAACATATACTTCACGTTTTTTATAAAAAAAAAATATTATTTCTTTGTTGAAATATGTTAAAAGTATGGATACAAATTAAGTGCGCTAGGTCAAGGTCACCGGCATTATGGCTATCGTGTCAGAATTTTGGAGATTCGTTCGCTAGCTTTGCCTTATCAGAAAGATTTCTTGCATGATGATATTGATAATTTTGACCCTTCTATATTTGACGTGCCTTTTTAAGTGGACAAAGTATTACAAACTGAGTTGTCATTTCGTTTGACGGATGAAAGGTTGATCTAGCGGCCTACAGAATGATCACAAACCAAAACACTTCAAATTACTTAAGTCTCTAAAACATATCAGAACAGTGGTACTCAAAATCTATCAATAAAAACACTAAATGGGTCTACAAAACTTGTACAGGTAGATTTTATCATTCATTCGATAATCATAATAAATTAACTATAATAACAATAATAATGACCAGTATACTGGACTGTTCATTAATATAAGCATTGGTAATATTGCTTGATACTTAATTTTTTCTTATGTTTTCTTAAATTATATATTATGAAAAGGCAATATACTGTTTCATTCATGCCGTTTTTATACAAAAGACTTAACTTGCTTTTAAGTGAATAAAATGTAGTTTATCTTTAAATTAATATTTGTGACAGCATAACAAATGTAACAAATTTGTTATATAAATACAAATTATGGAAAGGAGATATGCAAGAATGATTGTTCCCAAAGATCTAAATATTTAAAATGTCATAAAATAGTTTCTACCAAGCAGAGCAACATATGACTTTCAGAATGACACAAAGATAAGAACATAAAGATAGAACTGAAGTCATCTTAGTCTGCACATTTGTCATTTGGCCCAAATGTTAACCATATTTTATCCCAAAGCAGCCCCTAAGGTCACCACAACATGAAAGAGGATGCTCCCTGAATCCCAAGCTAAAGAATACCATAAAAACACTTTTTCAAATGTTGGAGCTATTATTAATTGCTTTATTCAGGTTGAATGTGGTCATTCAATTAATAATTTATTGTTACACACCCTGAGTTTAAAAATCAAACAACATGTTAAATGCTAAATGGAAATATAAAATTGAACTCGACATATGCCAGTTATTCCTCCATCAGACATGTATGCAATCAATCAATACCTGATGCATGATAATCCTATCACACTCAGATACAGGGTTTGGTTATAGGTCCTCTCCCTCCTCTATGTTACCTTTGGATTAGAATTCCACAGCCAATTAATACCCATCAGTCTCGAAATCAGATTTGATGAAACAGGGGCTGAACATGTAAATTTGACCCATCAAACTATGGAAAGAAATCAACATGGACACTTAAATGCTAAGGAGGAAAATTCTTACATGAAAATGACAAATGTATGCAGCTGTTGGTCAAAACTGCCCAGTCAGGTCAGTAAAATACTACCTGACACACATTAATCCAAGAGCTGAATCACTGTTTTATCACATTGATAAAAATGCTATTGAAAATCCCCAATTTTGTCAAATATGGTATACCATAAAATGAGTTGGACAGAGATAATTAGGCAGTTTTATGCCTGACATATGCAAAAATACCCCTATATCTGCAAGATATACTGCTCACTCTCTTTGTGCAAAAGCTTTGAATGCAATGATCAACACCAACCTTCCTGCTAGGTACATAATGTGACCACTCCAATGAACTATCACTGAAACCGTACACAAGGCCCAGCACTCAACATTAAAAAAAAATGATTAACATTCTTTCCAATTGATGTTCAAATGTAACATTGTCTGCTCAAGAATCTTTTGCAGTACTCACTTTCATGCAAATGTAAATGTTCAAATGACCTCAACAAACTCAAAAAATCTAACTCAAGAAAATGTTCAAATGACCCCTATAAACCCAAGCAGGACATATCAAGTAATTGTTACTGAATCTGCTCAAAATCTCTATCAAACACTATATGCTAATACAATGAACTCTATGACAAGTTCATCCAACTATCATTTCAATAAATTCACCTTCCAGTTTAGTTGCAACTAAACAAAGTGCAAACAAGTTAAGAAAATACATGATATGCAAGTTAAGTGTCAACTATCCAGTCTAGAACAAAAGTTTTTGTCATGTATAACTCCTGTTACTTTTTTATGTCAATTTCCAATTAATAATTTTATATAAATTTTCTAAACTTATGTCCCCAAACTTAATGAGAGGGATATGGTTATGAACCATTGTCACTAAATAAATCATGTAAAAAAAATAGAAAGATAAAATAAGTACTCAATTATTTTTTAACTGTGTTTGTCTGAACCAACAAAAATGATCACACACTTTCTATAACCTAACCTCATACACCTAGATGTACTAGTCAAGCCTGTATATATACACGAAAATAGGTTTTGAAGAACGAAATTAGATCACTCACGTGTGATAAATATGCAAAATCACACTGGCAGTATATGAATGCATACATTCTTGGCCATGAATCCCGACTTTAAATATAGAGCTCCACTTTGAATACACGTGTTCACTAGGGTAAAATATCAAAATCAAAATAGCTACGTAAAAAAACACCAAATTATGTATTACTACGCTCAGTCAAGATTTATGTTTCTTACTGATGGAAACAAAATAACATAGCAAGCAAATGAAATTTCAATTAGAAGAGTTTAACGTTGTTTTTTCGGGCGTTATTTGATGTGTGAGTCGGCAACTGACAGTTCATACCACGATGAACGCAGAAAAAACAACGTTAAACTCTTAGTGTTTAATAGTGATCAATAGTGTCAGTCTGCATGAAAGATTTTGCGAAAGATGTTTCATTTCCTTGTGAAAGATTCTGAACGGTAAATAGCTCCGCTAAAACTTACAAATTGGTTATAAATTTCATAATCGGAACTTGAAAACAACCACAAGGATACTTTCAATAAAATCAAATATATCACCATCATAAAATCGTAAGGTTCGATTTCGTGGCAATCTTGTTGCTGCATTAGTCCACGCATGCGCATTATGATACATAATTTCATTCGAAGCTCATTTCCATTTACATCTTGATTCGTACAAATTCTATCCGTTTATCGTTTTTAGTATTATAGGAAATTTTTGTGTCATTCCTAGCTCAGCATAGTTTATGATAGACGCTCCAAAATCTTTAATTATTTCTGACCACGTGTTATCTTTTTAGGTCTTGCTTCCGTCTAACCATTAGTAAGTATCGCATTTGTGAATATTTCCGATATTTCTTCGGCTACACAATTTATTTTTTTAAAACTTCATCGGCGGATATATCATATAAATAACCGCGGTTACAGAATTTGTCAGTACGAATCAGTATTACTAGTTTGAAATTTTTACTCAATATAGCAATTGTTTCATTATGAAGGACATGGTTATGTTTGTCACGGATACTCCAAGTATTATTGTCTCTTCTGGCGAATACGATACATTTTATTTTCAGAAAATATTTTTTATCGTCTAGATTATTAATAATCGTTGCTAAGCGTTGGTCTTTAATTGTAGCACTGATAATATCGTCAGCACCTTCAGTGTTGCGTACAATTTTAAATGTTGACTGCACACGATATGCACCATCGTTGCGAAATTCTTTCTTGGAGCCACTAATACTTTCAATCAGATTATTCTTTCGATGAAACAGATCTTGTTTCGGTAAGACAAATGTTCTGTCAAGATCAAATCTAGATTTTGTGGGTTTGATTTTAGACAATCTCTCAAACTACTCCATATTATAAGTAAGGCATATATATATATATATATATATATATATATATATATATATATATATATATATATATATATATATATATATATATATATATATATATATATATATATAAATTGGAGTAGTGGTTAATGATAGGTCATACAACCCATTGTAACAAAGCCTTTGTCAATAAATTTGGATATCAATTACAAAAATGTACGTCATGGAAGCCAAGGACCAATTCTGTGTTTGGAATGTGGTGTACGAGTTAGAAGAGAAACACAGTTGTATATACAATCGGGTGGTAAAAATACAGAGAACTGAAGCGATTATGATAAGAGATAACAACGACAATAAGGATATTGTTATAAGAAACGCTGAAGACTATATAGCAAGATTTCACAATAAGGATTTAGAAAAATAATATTTTATATAAATGGAACAATTAATTTGTGACACATCACCGAAGATTACGAAGCATCTCGTGATTGCATCATTAGACACTGTCGACTAAAATCAATCGGTGTTGTCAATCATATTGGTTATCTCATACTTATTCCAGGATAAATAAGATGTATGTTATCAATAATATCGATGGCAAAAACCTTAATAGTCATTTGGGTAATGTACGAGTTATCATGCAGATTCATACTTCTGCATGTGGCGGAACTAGGAAATATAGATTTCTTAATATCGTTCAAATGGTGAATACATAGACTGGTGAAGAACGAATATCTCCATAAATACTGCTGGCAGCCATTTTGATATTAGCCCGCTTTCGATATAAATATTACTAATTCGTCGTTTTTTATAACATTACTAGTTTATAAATATATAAAATAACTTTTTGTTTATTTTCTCTCCTCCGGTAAGACAAACAAATCGACGTTATAAGTACTTTATTTTCAAAGATATACAAACAAAAATATCATACTTCAAAGAATAACTCTATCGTAAACAGAGTAATGTAATGTTTTATGAACTCGTTGATGACAATTAACCCGACTGGAAGGGGGGTAATTTGTTGGATAATGTAGCGTCTGAAAGTTTATAAAATAAATTTTATATATATTATGAACAATTTATTTTCTGGTTGCATTTTTAAAAAGAAAATCCTTATTTTTTCAGAATCTGGTTTTCTGCTTCATCTAAATTTCGTCCCTTATAATAACTAAGAAGACGGAGAGCACAAATAGCAAATAACCTACCCCTATTGCATGAGCCATTTTTTTTAATTCTACGTATTGGCTTACATAGCATCGGTTGATAGTTATAATTGGGTCCCACCATACATTGCTCAAACTTCAATAGACAAGCACACATAACCGCTATATCACCACGTGGTGAGTGTCATTTGATTTTTGTGAGGTAAGCAAAAATGTTGAACGTAGAGACATACCTCTTAAGATAAGTAATTTACGATTATGTTTAACAGTGTCATACCTTTGTGACCATATATCTGAGATTATATTACCTTATGCACCTGCTAGAATACCGTTTGATGATCTAGGGGTTAACATGTAGGTTGTGTTATCCTTGGGATACGTTAGTTATAATTGTATATTTTCCTGTCCTTAGAATAAGATAATTAAGATTTTATGTTTTGCTATCAATAGAGTCAGTACCATTCAAGACGAAAATGGAAAATGCCTCACAGAAGCAAGTGACATTGCAGAAAGATGGACTGAGTATTTTAAAGAACTCTGTAACCATCTGTCCACATGAGACACAGAGGTGCGTCAAGTTCCAAACTCCACAAAATGATGATGAGTTGAATATTTCTCAAAGACGAGGTGGATTCAGCATTAGGAGCACAGAACAACATCCCAGCTGAACTTATCAAGAATTCTGGGGAATCAGTGATAGAGCTACTAACAAAAATCTGCAATAAGATCTGGCAGACAGGCAAATGGTCAACACATTGGACCCAGTCACTGATTATAACACTCCCCAACTATGCAAAAATTACAAAACCATCCGTTTGATCAGCCATACTAGTAAGCTGATGCTGAAGATCATCTTGAACAGACTGAACACACAGACTGAACACACAAGCAGAAGAAATAATCGCTGAAGAGCAGGCATGGTTCCGGAGTGGAATCAGCACAACAGAACAAATATCCAATCTTAGAGTTCTGTGTGAAAAGTACTCGCAATATTAGCAAGACATATATCATGTGTTCATAGATTTCATAAAGGCTTTTGACAGAGTGTGGCATGAGGTATTGTGGGCCACAATGAAGAAGTACAACATGGATCACAAGTTGACCAATACCATCAAGCAGCTGTAAGCCAAGGCTAACAATGCAGTAATTGTGGAGATCACCAACCTCTGCTTTGCAGACGACATTGATGGGCTGATAGGCAGTGAAGACGAGCTTGCCACCTTAGTGAAGTACCTGGATGAAACATCTTCCAGATTTGACACGGAGATACACGCCGAGAAGACAAAGCTCATGACAAATAGTGGCAAACAAATCTCAACCAAGACTAAAGTCGGAGGACATGAACTAAAAACACTGGGCCAATTCAAATAGCTTGGTTCCATAATCACCGAAGAGGGATCAAGAGCAGAAATTGTGTCACGATCAGCACTAACAACGGCAGCTATGTCAAAGCCAAAACCCATCTGGAGAGACAATATTATCTGTCTAAAAACTACAATCAGACTATTGAGTGCAACAGTCATCTCAGTCTTTTTGTATTCATGTGAAGCATGAACCGTGACATCAGAATTACAAAGAAGAATCCAGGCACTTCAAATGAGATGCTACAGAACCATCCTTGGCATCGCTTACATGGACCACATCACAAATGAAAAAGTAAGTAACACCATCAGGCACAGAGTAGGTCATTAGGAAGACCTCCTCACCACTGTCAAAAGGAAAAAGCTGAAATGGTATGGCCATGTCACTAGAACTAATAGTCTATCCACATCAGTACTGCAGGGCAGTGTCCATGGTGGCAGAAGGAGAGGTAGACAGAGAAAACAGTGGAAAGACAACATCACAGAATGGACCAGGAAAAGATTTGCGGAGACACATGCATTGGTACATGGTCGAGACAAGTGTAGGGAACTGGCCAGATGTTCAGCAGCACAGTGCCTCAACGACCGCACTTGGTCAACAGACTAATGATGATAATGATCAATGGATCTAAGATGTTATATGTACCATCCGAGCCTACTAGAATGTTGTTTGGCACATGGAGGCTATACCGTCATTAGGATAAGATAATGAAGATAATGTGTACCTTCCGAGCCTGCTAGAATACTGTTTGGTTATCAAAGGATTCGCATGAAGGTTGTCCTGTCTATAGATATAAGTTAGTAAAAATTGTGTGTACAATCCGGGCTGGGTCGAATATAGTTTGGCAATCTAGGGGTTCACGTGGGATTGTGTTATGTAAATATATGTACCCTGTGAATTTGTACGAATGTCGTTCGGTAATCCAAGAGTTCACATGGGCGTTTTGCTGTGTAAATACTATTTTTAAATACATATTTATTATATTATAAATAACTAAAATATTTTTTGTTATCTTTTCTGCAATTAAAAAATTACAACACGACGGCATACAAATATCTGATGAATTATATCCTGAAAAACATTATTTCTGATTTTGAATCATTACAAGAGCGTAAATACGAAGTTAGATATACACTACCATCCGTATACTAATTCATTAAACAGATTCAACAGTGTCTGTTTCTTTCGCTGGCTGCAGTGAAAGAAACAGTAGTTCTTAAAATCGTATCTCTCTCAATCTCGATCAAAAAATTAGATCAGAATCATCTCACGAATATTAAACAAACAAATTATCATACACATTTCAGACAATTCAAAAGATTATGTCAAACTAAAACACCGTATAATGAAAGTAAAATTAGCAGCCCTGAATTAGAATATATATATATATATATATATATATATATATATATATATATATATATATATATCAGCAATGAATAATGAAAGTAAAAGTTTGGAATTTTTCAATAGAAAATCAATATTTAAAAGAAATATGTTACATTTTATTTTTAGTATCAGTTTACACATCAATATAATAATATATTTAATCCGATCAAATTCAATACAGGAACATGCATAATTCAGGATTAGATCTCCATCACACATAATCATAATAATATGATCTCGCAGCAGTTGGTTTAACTGTTTCTGTGTCTTGCCGTGTTCAACAATAATTACAAAAGAAACCACTAAATTGTTCTGACCAGACTAAGGGCAGTGTAAATATTGTTTTGATGGCATTTTCAGTACCTTTTTGCTGTGTATAATATGACCTCACAAGTTGGTACAATATATATATCCCTTTTATTAATTCGTTAAGATTTTGCGAAGAGCTTTATCTTCAGAATTTTATACTTTATATCAAGCAAGTGTCCGGTCTGGTCAATTAGTTTGAAATATATCATTGATAATAAAAAAATTATGACATAGTAGATAGAACTCATTGATCGGTTCTGGTATAATCAGATACCCGGAAGATGCGTGTGTCGTAAATGTATATTGAATATATCCTTGCTGAACTTGATTTGATTCTTCAAGAGTTGATTGATCTTTGCCATCAATTACCATCACATCTAAGATTGGCCGCGATCGTTTAAAATTCCCGATGATATATGACGACCTCCATCGTATGGATCATTGTATTATTTGAGTGTATCTACCGGTGATGTTTATTTTCTCTATGACACAACAAAGATAGGATAGTTTTCATTGATCAGGACGTTGACTGATGTTTTTACTTCATCTGCGTTATATCCTGGAGATTTAAGTGTAGGTAAATGTGCCTTGGGTATTTTATAATGTTCGAGATATAACTGTTAAAGTGTCATTGTTGTGCGGGGCTTTGTTTAATGATCAAAACAATCATCATCACGATGAACAACTATATTAAGAATAATTTTACTGATATTTTTTCATCATATATTACTGCATTGAATTGCTCTATTAGTTCAATAATGAATTGTCTTATAACATCGCTGTAGTATAGTGTAATACTAGAAAATATATTTTGTATTTTTTTATCGTTTGGTTCAATTCAAAACAAGCAGGATCAAGAAATGTTTTGATTTATCTTTCATCGATGATCGGATTTCAATTATCATCATGGTGTATAGTTGCCCAAATAAACCACCACCAAGACACGCATTATCAACATGGGTGTATAGCTGCCAAAATACACCATCACCAAGACATTTATATACTTTTCGATCAATATACCATGTCTGATATCCTGGAGGATTTATATAGTTTTGTTCATTTGTGAGAAACTCATTTAACTTTGGTTCTGGAACCGCATGGCATTTTGGTGTTATTTCTGGCCATCATAAACCTGATAAATATCAAGAGCAAAGTCTAGCAAATTTATTCTATCGCTAATGATAAAGTTGGTTCACGAAATGCTATAGCTATTTTTGATTCACTTGTCGTAATAGGTTTAATTCTGCGAGGAAATTCATCCTTCATTCGTTCGATTTGATAATTTCGTGTAGGAATAGAAACAGCTAGCCAATCAGCATGGGTTTTGTGCAAATACCAAAGTACTATTTGCCTGTAACCTACCGAATCATGTAGCTAATAGTTAACCAACTATGATACACTCGTTATTGTGCAAGCGCAAATTCTTTTATTGGAATCGCAGTTGGAAAGTTGACGTTAAATTCAGGATTGGTTGAGATTGCTGATATCATGGTTGTCTTCAGTGATGTTGTATTGACGATGATATGTTGCAGTATTTTTTTACGATGTCGACAATATTATCATGTTTAGTTTCTAAATCAGACCTAGTTCTTACCTCGTCGTAAATCTTAATCATTTATGTGAACTCGCTCTCTGATTTGTATACTCATGTAGTTTATTTTCGCTACATGTAGCTATTTTTGGCAATGATATTTAAACACTAACAAGTGTTGTTGCAGCTGAAACACAAATTTTTACATCTACTGGAGAGATTTCTAGCGATGTTATTGTTATTAGCAATACGCCTGTTCCAGCGATAACAGCTGATATTGAATATACAATCAAAGACATCTACCCGTCTGTGATTATTTTACTTTTCTCATCAATTATATTTTTTTATTTTGCCATTCACGCAAATGTTGTATCTATAGTGTTGACCGTTGACTGGGCAATTTATTTTTTAAGTAGGTGGTAGTATAGTGATTAATTCAAGACACCAATAATAAATCGATCCTAGTTGTTTTGTCTTTCAGATTCCACTTCAAATATTACTTCGTCGTTTGAGTCTAGTAATACTAGCACAGATCCAGAAAGATTTTGCTAGTGGAAAACGCCGTGGTATTGTGGTTGATATTGTAAATACTAAAACACCTAGTACTGGTAGCCTATATTTACAGATAACATCAGCGCTATGTTTGATAAATATATTAGGCGGTGCCCACAACACTGATCCAAAATATACCGTGTCAAGGAATCGATATCCGCTGAACTTCCCAAGAACTCATTAACGTATTTATTTAAGCAGTAAAATCAGTTCTAAGATTGATTACTTCAGTACTGACTGTTGTTAACGAGTTCATCATTCTATCATCGACGTATTTCGGCAGCGTCATCGTTTGAGTCTGGTCCTCCAAGACGAGTAATTATATTATTAGTCATATTAATGATACCGGATATTGTATCACCGGATTTTCGTACTAGATTCCTGATATTATCTGATATCTTTGACATAACAACACCGGGTTTAATTTTTCCATTGCTATCAAGCACGGCTATGCTGTTTTCGGTTACTCCATTAATTCTGACGATAATATCCTGCAATGAATGACTACTCATTTTTAATCTTCCTTGCTTATGTTGAAAAACAATCACTTCGTTTGGATCTACATTTGCAAGATTTAGTTACTCGGATATTTCATCACTGACGATCTTGTTTGCAATTTCGTGAGTTGTTCCGTCAGTTGCTTGTTTTTGTTTATAGGAATATTTTCTGTAAATATCTACCATTATACTTGCTGTGATGCTATGTGCATGTATGAGTATACATACTATACAACTGTATGCGTGGCTTCGTAAAGAACTTTACTGACATTTCTGCAAAATCAGAAAATGTGAGACAGTAGAATTGCACATGAAAATCTTCTTTTATCACCTCTTAACATTAATCGGCGCGTTGAGATTCCTAAATTGTAATTTATGTTGATTGATGCAATTTCAGTTCCAGCTGCATTCATTAATGTGTATCCATCATCGGGAGAGTCTGTAAAGTCTTTGGAAAACATGATTGTCGGACCGGCTGATCGTGTAATAATCTGAATATCTTGCTAAACCTATTATTGTTGTGGCTACGTCAACAGTATCCTAAATTGTTCAATCTTTTTTCCATCAATTATTTGCAGCACTTCTAAATAATGCCGTAATACCATATTAACAAAACCATATCATCCCCATAGAGTGTATTAGCGGCGACAATTATTACAAGATCTTCTTCTACTTCAATAAATGTTCCAGGGGTAAGAAATATATACTTGTATCCTGAACTTGAATCCAGTAAATTAATTTAATTCATGCAAGGCTATGAATTACTGGATTGTCCAGGTTAAAAAAATTGTGATACTTTAATGTGAGGAATAACGATAAATGACAACAATTTAACCGTGAAATTTGAAGTTATACTTCAACGTTTAACGTGAAAGAGTGTTAAAATGGCCACCAACGATTAAAAGAGACTGGAGTTGAAATCCAATTATTTTTTAAAATTTTTAATGTGCTAATATAATTTGAATTGAGACGAAGAATTATGTAACTGTTTATACTTTATGTGTAAATTATAACAAAATATAGCAGAACACTAACGGTACACCGCAGACATCGAG